>JAVJIF010004329.1:0-57005 GCA_038442645.1 Agave tequilana | reverse complement strand
CGTGAGTGTACTGTTGAAACTCTTTGAAACCACCAGAGTTGATCATGTTGAGTGTCTAGATGCACAGTCTAAAACCTCCCCGATTGCTTTTAGTCTGTCACGAGTGTGCTTTAAGCCAGGAGTGGTTGGTCGTCTGCTTGCGTCAGTGTACTGTTGAACTGATTTGCAGAAGCAGGAGGCCGAACGCAGGTTCTTTTCAAAAAGCCGAGATGGTACTACTGTAAAGACGCGATTTATGTAGGGTGCGTCCTTTGGCAATGGAAACGCGCTGATCTTCATGAGGCAGACGCGATGTTGGGCCCGCTGGGTCGGACGCGGACTTCGTAGAGAGACGCGACCTTCCGAATGCATTTATGGAGATGCTGACGGGGCATGTCCATCGAAGAGGTGCATCCCTTGGGTGCGAGTCTGTGCCGTGTGATGATTACGCCGCCAGCTGGCCTGGGGAACCGGCAGGATTTTACCTTTTGGCACGCGGATTTCCCGGTTCATTAAATGAACCGCGCACGTGTCAAATGATGACTCGCCGCGGAGCCGTGGCGCATGATCTTCTCTGTTCAAAGATGATTTGGTTCCACGCGTCAGGCGGTGACTCGCTGCAGCGTCTATCGGGCCACACGCCGCGTATCGTTGCGTCTTATCGGGCCACACGCCGCGTATCTTCGCGAATCCTTGTGCCTATAAATAGCCACAGTTAGAGAGATACCTCTTCTTCTCCGAACGCACTTGCTCAAGAAAGAGAGTTCTCTTCTTCCTCTGTTTGAACTGTTCATCTCCATTACTGGACTTTTGAACTATTCATCTCCATTTACTGGAATTAAGATGACACCCAAGACACAAGCCAACCGCATCTTCTTCACGGGCGACCGTCGACGAGGCCCGGAGGGGCGCTTCTTCTGCGCAGGACGCTGCTTTCCCAGTATAATGCCTTTTAGGCATGGATTTCGCCATAAACAGAGGCTCATAGAACCCTAAGAATCCTTAACACAAAATATAACTCGTGTTTGATTCTCAGACGCGGTCTCAAACGCAGTCTTTGAGTTGATAACCGTGGCGCGGGTTTGGACCCTCGCGCCATTGTGTCCTGCGCTTCAGATTCTTCACTTAGAATATTTCTAATTGTGAAGAGTTCAACGCGGACTTGACTTGGTTTACAGAACGCGGATTTGATCCTTGCGTTCTGTTTCATCAGCTGCTGATTTTGATGAATCTGGCGTCCGAGTTCAAGCACTTAGATATCTGGGGATGTGAAAGGAAGGGAGTTACTCTCCTTAACTTCTGGCGATTATGGTGATGGAAGGGTTAAGGTGGATAACTCCCTTCTTTTCGCACCCCAGAAGTGACATCAAGGAGAATGTGGTGGAGACGCGGATCCTGCAGGTCTGGACGCGGATTTAATAATTCTTGCGTCCAGTATCTCTTCTGCGTTTGGATGCGGTTTCGCAGGTCTGGACGCGGATTTGATAACTCCTGCGTCCAGTATCTCTTCTGTGTTTGGGTCAGGAACACTTAGCATATAAAGTATCTACTAAGTGTCTTTTCCTTTTGCAGTGCCCCGTACTCCTGCCTCACTCGCCAAGACGCGCCACTTTGGACATGTAGGTGGTGCTGACCAGGACTTGACCTTTGTGCTACGAAGGACTGCCCCTGTGACTGTGACAAGTCGCCGGCTCGCAAGGAGAGGGCTCTCTAATGTTGACATGAGAACTCTTCGGGTACTTATGACCGATGCGGCATTCACAACGGATGCTCGCGTCAAGTTGGAGAAGCCTGCCTTCTTCTTCGGAGATCGTATCGACGACGGCGGCTATCGTGTGTATGACGGAACTTATAAAAGGCTCCGTCAGATAAAGGGTGGAAGATTCTTCTTCCGGACATGGAGAGGAAGTTCCCGCTGTCCTACTTCCAGCACATGTCCGTCCCTCGGAAGATGGAATGGGACATTTCTCGATATGTCCCCGAGATTACCCTGGCGATTTGGGTTCCCATAAAGTGCATCGTCATGATAGCCATGACAGGTCGGTTCTCGGCCTATTCCCTGGGTCGCGCAAGTCTGAGGTTCCGGCGGGAGAGATACCACAACTTGGCACTACCTTCCTCAACGCGTTCATGGAAGCGGAGGGTGATTATCCGGTCGGTTCCGTGCGCCCGGGTGGGTCCATTCCACGGAGAACTACTGGTGGGGCAGAATGGTAGGTTTCGTCCTCACCGATCTTGGGGATCTGCTACAGCACGTGGGACTGTACGTGGCGGTCAGGGCCGTACAGTGGGGTATCCCACCAGGCTCTCATAACTTTTTCGGGATCCTGGAGCGCTACAATCCGCTGACGGGGACGTTCTTTACCCCGGTCGGAGAGATGGGCCTTGCAATGCACGAGCTACATGAGGTCTCGGGGCTATCAACAGGGGATATCCCATATGAGGAATATGGTCCGACCACTAAGGAGCTCCACCACTTGAAGAAAGAGTTTCCTGGGGTGTACGAGACTTATTGGGAAGTGATGTGTCACTTCCACATTTATGGTCAGATAACCACCTGGCGGTCGCAGGGAGTCAAGCAACTGTCTGGGCCAGTTACTTATTTAATGGTATCGAGAGTAAAGATACTCTGATAACCCGACTGGTTTCCCAGTTCCGACAGGGAGATTGAAGACAGGATCGACCAGGCTTCTGAAGGCTTCTACACCACGGTCTCGAACGAGGACGGTTTCGACCCTGATCTGGTTTTTGAAAGCTTCCACCATCAAGCCCGGACCCCAATCTCCGATAGGGCACTGTTGGCAGGCTTCTTGATGCTGTGGCTGAAGCGTTGTGTGGTGCCCACGTTGCCACATGAAGTTATTGTTGCTGACGTGGTGTACCCGGCGGTGCTCCTGGCTCATAGCAACCCTATAGCCCTTCTCCCGGCCATGGTGGCTGGTATTCAGAGCGGGTTGCGGGCGCTAAACAAGAGTTCTGCGAGGCGCCGAAAACTACCGACTCCCACGGCAAGCCGTATGTCGACTCAGAGGGGAATCCGACGGTGAAGCGTCCTAACCCTCGGATCGAGCTGCCTATACGTACCTTCTGGCTTGGTACGTGATGCACTGCCCTTCTTTGATGACGGCGGTGCGTTGGAGGGAGAGTTCCGTCCCTTTTGTACAGCGGTTGGAGGGTTCGAGGTGGAGTGACGTTTATATATATTACGTCCGGAAGCGACTTTCAGATCCCGCGAATTACCAGATCAATCGCTGCTTCCCCGAGATCCCTGGTGCATCTTCGGGGATCTATGTACTGATTCCGCGGGCTCAGATGGCTTCACGAGGTTGTCCACAGGGAGCCTTTTGGTGGTTGATCAATATCCAACCCGGATGTGTGCTTTCCGGCAGGGGACTTCATGCACCATCGAGCCGTACATGCCGAATCGTTTCGCTCGTCAGTTCGGCTACGATCAACTCTACGTCGGGAATCCCAACGCTCGACTCGCCTTCGAAGGGAACTTGTTCGAAGGTGCTCGGGCTTGGTACTACAGTGTGGCCGGAGGGACGGGAGCAACTTTCCGTCTACCTATCGAGGGGCCCAAGTGCCGCATGAGTTTCAGCTTCTGCACCTGGTACTCTCAGGTTAACCAGTCACCGGACTTTGCTCCGAGGTCTTCATGTATTGAGAGTATCAATGCAAGTCTCGAGGCAAGGTCAGAGTCTGGTAAGCCCTCGAAACTCACCGAACAGTACCTGAAGCCCAGAAGGAGGTCGGGAGAAGATCGGGAAGGGAGCCGCGGGGCAGTAAGGGCGGAGCCGCAAGCAGCAAGGGCGGAGCCACGACAGAGCAAAAGACTCGTGGGGTGGTGAGCAAGCGTCGTCAACGCTCTGCTTCAACTGCTGAGCCTGCTCCCAAGAAGGTTCGGGAGAGCTTGACAACCGAAGTCTCCCGCTCTGAAGACATCCCTACTGTCGTTGAGAGTACCGAGGGAAGAAGACATAGCTGAAGAGGATATTCCTTTAGTCCGTCCCCCTAGGTCGAGCAGCAGAGACCGTAGGTCTGCGGGAGGAAGGGGAGCTCGTCGACAGGGCCATCTCCGCTGATGAGGATGAGCAGCTAGAGGTCGACATCATGAGTGGAGGAGATGTCGATATTCCGGGGGATTTATGTTCGACCCGGGTCTTTACTTGCTCATAAAGGGAGAGGTGAGGTACAGCAACCTGGGTCGCCTTGTGTCTTCATTACCAGTCCTCGGGCAGTTGACCCCAGTCCTACCACTGGGATAATTGGTGGCAAGGCTCCGGCTGCAGAAGTCTCGCGCGAGGCGCTATCGTCTTCCTCACTCTCAGGGGGGGAAAGCGAGTTTGAAGACGTGGTTGACTATGGTGATGAACCCGTTTTTCCTGATCCGAGAAAGTTCTCCCATATCTCGGAGGAAGAAATGTACGGGGGTGAGTCATCAACGGTGTCGCAGCCGGCGATTGTTCCCGCGGGAGGTACTCTTTTCACCTTTTGGCCTAATTTCCCTTTTTAATTTTGAAGAGGAGGCTTTAACATTCTCCTTTTTTATGTTGCAGGATTGGCTGAGAATGTCGAGGCTGCACCCTCCTCGCAGATCGAGGAAATGGTACAAGAGTTGACCCGACCAGAAGGGGCTACGGCTTTGGTTGCCGAGATAACTCCTGCGAGGGCCACTACTGATGCCGGGGAGGCTTCTCCTTTGCCGGAAGAGGAGGCAACCCTAAAGCGGGGAAGAACCCATTCTGCCGGGTGAAGGGGTACTATTGAAGCCAGGGAGACTTCCACTCCGCAGGATTTGCCCAAGGATTCGGCGTCTCTGGACCTCCCAGATGGTAAGGAAGTTTCTGATATTTTAAATGTTTCGCTTTTCTCCTTTGTGGCTAATGTCACAATAACTTGCAGAGAGGAGAGGGGGCTCAGATGGAGAGTCCGACGGTCGGTACCTTTCCAGAAGGCCACGCAGCTCAGGTCTCGGCTGAAGCTTCTGAAGAGGTTGCGCTTACTACTCCATCATTAGCTGTGGAGGTTCCTACAGAGACAACACCTCCGGAAGCGCCAGTGGCCAGTCTCGCTCTTGACGTATCGACGGTCAGCACGACTCTTGCGCAAAAAGAGCCGGCTTGCACCCCTTTCCTATGATAGAAAGGGGGTCGGGGAGTACCTTGGGTGATGATACCATGGATTTCTGACACGCAAGACGGTGCAGCAGTTCCTTGACGCGATGCGATCGTGCATCGATTTTATCCTGTCTGGGCGTAGCTCTTTGAATTTGCCCGGACGTTTCTTGGAAACATGGTCGGGAACATCGAATTAACTGGAGGCTCCTCGCTTGCTAAGTCGTGTATGCTGTTGGTGGAGCGATTGGGAAATGACCTGAAAGAGCTGAAGTCTTTGGACAATGCTAGCTCTTCTCAAGAAGCCCAGGTCATCTTGACTAGGCTCTTAGCCAACCAGGAACGAGAGCGACAGGATGTGGAAGCACAAGTTGCTGAAGAGGTCCGCAATCTCGAGCGTCTCCAAGCTGAATGTCAGAAACTGGCTGACGATTCAATGGAATCCGAGTTCATCCGGCAAAACGCAGAGCTCGCCATTACCAATGCTCGGTCGGCCATTGCTAAAGCGGAAGCCATGATTGCGGATAATGAGAGGACGCTTGTCACCATCCGGAAGAGGCTGGAGGAGCAACAAGCTGCGAAGGCTCGGGCTGAAGAAAGCCAGACCATTCATTCCTCCAGGTTGGAATCTTTGCAAGCACAGCTGGCTGCAAAACCCTTTTTATCTGAAGAGGAGTTGTGGGTCCAAGCCATGATGGAGGCTGAGAAGGCACGTCAGCACGAGATGCATCGTCTCAAGGAACGTATTCGTTCTTTGCCGGATCAAGACTTTTAGCCTTTTCTCCTTCTTCCCTCCCTTTTTTTTTGTAAAGAAGAGGACACTCTATTAGAGTGTTTGTATCCACTTTTACTATCTTCGATATAATAAAAGTTTCTTTTGAAATTTTGTTCCATCTTCTTTGTTTAGCTGTGGATGAATTCAACTCCCTGATCACTCGCTGTGAATATTGAACTTAGGCAAGACTAAGTTCTTTCAATGAGACGCGGCGTAGACTCTAAGTCTTCTTGATGAGACGCGGCATTGATCTATAGAGTGAGACGCGGTCATCATTCAATAGGAACTTAGATTTCACTAAGTCCTTTTGATGAGACGCAGCGTCAATCACAGGGTGAGACGCGAATTTGTCTTGCTGAGCAGGACGCAGATAGAGCAGACGCGAGGGACGCAGCATTGTTTGCTGAAGGGACGCGACTTTGAGTCACGTGGACGCTCCTTTAAAGCGCGGGTGGATGCCTTTTAATTTGAGAACGGTGACGCGTATTCTTAGACGCGGCTTTCCCATCTGCGTTTAATGCAGCCGGACGCGACTTTGCTGTCTGCGTTTGATGCAGCCTGACTTAAAGATTTTATGAGATCTTTGACCGTCAAGTCTTCACTGACGATTGAACGTCAAGTCTTCACTGACGTTTGGGAAACCGGGTCATCCGTTGTTTTCCAAGGCAGTTGTCCACGCGTCAATTTTCATTGGACTTGGGCGTTTTAACGCTTTAATGCAAAAACCTGCGCTGCGGTTGGAGACCAGTGTCTGCGACGGTTCCCAAAGCGACGCTCCACGCGTCAGTCTCTCATTGGACCTCGGCAGTCGTGCGGCCACCAAGGCAACGGTTCCGATTAGCGCACCATTAATGACAGTTATTAGGGTCTGCCTATAAATAGGGTGACCCTATTCCTCTTTGACAATCCAGACCTTGGATTGCTCTTTCTTTGGTTTGCTCTGAGAAGTCTCGCCTCCTTCAAAGTCTCTAAAAGGGATCCTGTGTTCATGGATAAAGATGGCTCTGTGGATGAAGACGACCCAGGGTTTTATGCTCATGTTTGGTCTCTTCAAGAAAAAGCGTCTCTTGGATCATCTTGCTCGTTCGCGTTTGGATGCAGAGAGCCCAACTCTCGGTAGAGGCCTCTGCCGGTATGCTGTCCCGATTAGCCATGATATTTTAATCTATCACGGCCTGTACTTTGGCATCATCATTATCTGGAATTTTCCCATGAAGTATGAGTTGGTGCATTCCTTCTGAATTTGCGCCGCCAACTTCCTCTCTGGACGCGAGTGCTGAAATCCTTGTCACCTGGCGTTTCAAAGCCACTGTCTTGGCGCATTTTATGGCTATGCCTTAGACGAATTCAAAAAAAGGTTTCAGACCCGAGCCTTGCAACTCTTGTTCCACAACAAGGAGATGGCAATTTTCGGCGTCTGTGCCTTTTAGGCGTCTGTGCTTTCGACTGGGCGCAAAATGAGACCGCGTTTTGATTCGCGTTTGTCTCTGCTGACGCAGCAGTTTGGCTCACCGCGTGGGTCCTTCCTTCGCGTCTGCTTGGCTGACTGCGTGGATCATTCCCGCGTCTGCTTGGCTGACTGCGTGGATCATTCCCGCGTCTGCAGTCTGCATTTGCGACTTAGTTTTTCTCTGTTGAAACATACTGAGTTGCAGATTGTTCTGATTCCTGTGTCATTCCTTGCAGGTAGACTTGCTGGTTTGCTGGGCCCTGGAAGGATGCTTTGGCCGGCGAACTTGTTCGATGTTCACCTATAAGAGAGTATATTATGGTCCTCGTCACCTATAAGAGAGTATATTACGTCTCTGACGAGGACCCAACCCTCGCCAAGGTCTCTTCAGATCTGCTTCGCCATTCATGCCTGCTGGCAAGAGATGGTCAGGCTATGCATGACGGCGATGAGGGTTCCGGCGGTTGTGGTGGCGGACAAGATCCTCTTCCTCTCCCACTCCAGAAGTCACATCAAGGACTCGTCATGTCTGGGATGGTCTGCTGGGGGAAGAGATGTTCATAAACGAAGGGTTGCAGGACTTTCTGCTGCCACCGGACCTTAAGAACACCATTGCTCTTAGCTTAGTCAGCTAGGGCGCTTTCGACGTTTACATCATGCATCGTGGTGTAAACCAGCTTCTATTGTAGCCACAAAACATCGCGCACTTGGAATCAGACGCGGCTTATAAGGAGTGAGTGCAACCTCTGAGAGAGAGAGGGGGACTTCTTTGTACTCCTTAATTGTAACACTCAATCTTATTGCATAAGAGAGTGTTTTTACTGTAACACTCCATTATTGTATAAGAGAGCGTTTGTATCACTTTCATATGTTCGGAAATAAATAAAAGTGACACTTTTCTTTTGCCTCTTTCATTGTCTTGAACTTTTTATCTTAGACTCGTAGAAGCAAAGAATCTTTGACTTTGTTAAAATTATGATGGTAACTTTAATAAGTCAAATTTTGTAGGAGAAGATCCTATTTCAGGAACTCTCACAATACTGTCAGAGGTGTAGTATTAACTTGACAGAGATGAAAATTTTGATGAACCTGCCACTTTATAAGAGAAAGTGACAAGCAGAATTGGTACCCCCAGGAAGGTGAACTTTTCTCAAGTGTTTGGGATTAACTTGACAGAACTCAACTGGAGATTTGATGGAAACACTGTTGACGGTGTAGTATTAACCTAACAATGTTTTTAGGTAGACTTGTTATTCTGTTGAAGAGAATAACAAGTGGGACTAGACTCGTGGGGAATCTAGGAAAATTTGTTACCGTCAGAGGTGTGATATTAACTTAACGGGTTGAAAGTGGTCTTGTCAGAAGTGTAATGTTAACTTGACAAGGACGTGAGTCAGAGGTGTGATATTAACTTAACTCAGAAGTTCACTGTTATAGGTGTAATGTTTAACTTGACAGTGAGGGTAATGCTATAGGTGTAATGTTGAACTTAGCATTGGTCATCTCGGCTTGGATAAGGAAGTCCGAGGGAAAGTCATGGCATATGTGTGTATTGTTGAACTTAGCAATGACTTGGATGCTAGAGGTGTGGGGTTAACTTAGCATCATCCATTTCAGCTTCGATATGGAAGTCTGAAGAAAAGTGACTGTCAGAGGTGTGATATTAAACCTGGCAGAAACTTGGTCACTGTTTAGAGGTGTGGTGTTGAACTTTAACAGCAATTTGTCAGAGGTGTGATGTTAACTTGACAAAGATTGTCTCATGATGAGAGCAACTTTGAGGACCTGTCATTCTATTGGTGAGAATTGACAAGTGAAAGTTTGAAGTGCCAGAGGTGTAGTGTTAACTTGGCAAATTTGAAAATTTGGTACTCCGTGTAGAGTTGACAAGCAAAATTTGTACTCGACAAGGAATATTAAAAAGTTTCCATTACCAGAGGTATAGTGTTAACTTAGTAATGGTTGTATTTTGTAGACCTACCATTCTGTGGATGAGAATTGGTAGGGGATTTTGGAAGGAGTGGAGCCAAGTCCACTTTAGGATTTTTAGCAAACCCTCAGCTATCAACGGATTTGAGGTGCCTTTACCAACTACCGTTTGAGTTGGGCTAGCCATGCTATTCCCCTCAGCATGATGAGTTGTCGAAGACTTATGTTGGGCTTAGAAGCCAACATTTTCCTCTATCCTTAGCCGTCGGAGGCGTTGGATATCAATGAAGAAGCTCTTCTTGTTTTGATCAGAGGTGTACTTTTAACTTGATCAGCAGAAGAATACCATCTAAGGATAGTATTTCTTCAGGAACTGCCATTGATCGGCATCATGAGTGTATCGCCGTTTGAAGTTATGAGGCGATATGATCCATTGAGTAGACTGACTCTACTACAAATGGTCCTTCCCATTTGGGTTGGAATTTTCCTTTTGTCTTGTGCGTCATCACCATGGGTCTTCTGACGGCTAAGACAAGATCGCCTTTCTTGAAAGTTCGTACTTTAACTTTCTTGTTGAAAGCTCTGGTGATTCGAGCCTGGTAGAGCTCGATTTGCTGTTGGGCTTGCAGGCGCTTATCGTCTAAGGCCTCCAACTCTTGGAGTCGCTGTCGATGCTTCTCCTCTGTTGTCATCTCCGCTGTCAAGGCGACACGTAGAGATGGAATTTGAATTTCTAATGGGAGCACGGCCTCACAGCCGTATACCAAAGAAAACGGCGTGGTTTTAGTTGGGGTTCGCACAGTTGTGCGGTAGGCCCATAAGCATTCACCCAGTTTGTCGTCCCAGTCTCGTTGACTTTTCGAGACAAACTTTTTGAGAAGCTTGCCAATAGTCTTGTTGAAAGCTTCTGCGAGGCCATTGGCGGCAGGATAGTATGCCGTTGAGGACATACTCTGGATTCTGAACTTAGCGCAGAAATCTCTGGAAAGCCTGGCTGATGAACTGGGGTCCATTGTCATGGACAATTCGCCGAGGTACGCCGAAACGGTAAATAACGTGATGTTTCACGAACTTGATCACGTTCGACGACTTGACCTCCTTCAAAGGGATGGCTTCAGCCCATTTGGAGAAGTAATCGGTTATCGCCAGAATGAACCGATGTCCTTTTGATGATGGCGGGCTGATAGGACCAACCACATCCATCCCCCACATTTCAAATGGCCATGTAGAGGTCGTAGAGTGGAGATAGCCTGGCGCTTGATGGATAAAGTCGCCATGCACTTGGCAGGCGTGACATTTCTTGGCATAAGTGACGGCATCGGCAATCATCTTGGGCCAATAGTAACCCAATCTTTGGAGTCGATGTGCCAGTTTTGGGCCAGGTTGATGGGCTCCACACATACCGTCAGGGCTTCTTTCAATACCTCTTGGGCTTCCTTTGGTGAGAGGCATCGGAGTAAGATCCCGTCATGCGATCGACGATACAATGTTCGCGTAATCGCATTATAATAGAATTTGGGGCTTTCCTTCGAATGGCAGCCGCTTCTTTGGCGTCCTCAGGCAGGATGCCATACAAGACGAAATCAATGTAGGGGAACCGTCAGTCTCTAGGTTCTGGACCGGTTGACGCTTCAAGTGCTTCTTCGCGGTGACGACCTCCGTTGACTCCTGATAATCCTCGAGAGCATTTCTCGGGCAATACAGGTCGTGGCTGTAGACGAATATCTTCTCCATTGCTCCAGCTGGAAGAGCTAAGGAGGCAGCCAGGGATGCGAGTGCATCTGCGTGCGCATTTTGCCTGCGCGGTACATGGTCGATGTAGAAGCTTGTAAATCCCTCGGCCATGCGGATAGTTGCATTGTAATAGGGTACCAAGTCTTCATGTCTGACTTCGTACTCCCCGCGAACTTGGCTGACGATGAGCTTGGAGTCGCCGTATGCCTCGAGATTTTTAACGCCATCTCATCGGCGAATTGCATCCCAATCAAAAGAGCGTTGTATTCCGCCACATTATTGGAACAAGGCTCGGTCAGTGAGACAGCTCGGGGAATCACATAATTTTGTGGGGAGACGAGTATCACTCCTACCCCTGCTACTATGTGTCCCTTCGGGCTTGTTCTTGATGCACCGTCGAAAGAAAGTTGCCATACTTGACTTTCGAACGATGTCTGAGTCAGGCAGACTTCAGCAACTTCATCTGGGAGATCCTCGTAGAATTTGACTGCCCTCGGATCTGGGTGTTCAGCTAAGAAGTCTGCCACCGCTTGTCCTTTAATAGCCTTTTGTGGCAGAAAATGCATCTCATATTGGGAGAGCAACATGGCCCATTTTGCCAGTCGGCCATTTAGCGATGAAGGTTTAGTCATAAGTAACCTCAGAGGGTTGACTTTTGATATGACATTTATAGTTTGGCCTACCAGATAGTGTCGCATTTTCTGGATAGCGAACACCAGTGCCAAACATTCTTTCTCGATCGGGTTATACCGATGTTCAGCTCCGATCATTGTTCTACTTAGATAGTAGATTGCTTGCTCACGTCCCTGATCGTCATTCTGAGCTAGTAGAGCTCCCAAAGAATGATCCATTGCTCGGACGTATACCAGAAACGGCTTCCGGATACTGGAGCTGCAAGGACTGGTGGTTGGGTGAGGTATTGCTTGATTTCCTCGAATGCTTGTTGGCAAGCGTCATCCCAAATGAATGAGACACCCTTCTTCATCAGCTTAGCGAAGGGTTGGCATCTTCCGGAAAGGTTTGAGATGAACCTGCGGATGTACGCCAATCGTCCTTGTAATCCCCTGAGCTCCTTGAGGCTTTTCGGGGGTTAAATCTCCTGGATAGCGCGGATCTTTTCCGGGTCCAAATGGATTCCGGTGGAGGTTACAACAAATCCTAAGAATTTGCCACTGGCCACCCCAGGAAGGACTTTGTGGGATTCATCTTCAATTGATGAGCCCGCATGATGTCAAAGACCACCTTCAAGTCCGCTATGTGATCACCTTTAGTGCGGCTTTTTACCGCGATGTCATCAACATAACATTCCACCATTTTGCGTATTTGCTGATAGAAAATGGCATTCATGGCCCTTTGATATGTTGCCCCTGCATTCTTCAGTCCGAAGGGCATGACGGTGTAGCAATACACTCCTAGGGGTGTCCTGAAGGAGGTGTGCTTTTCGTCATCAGGATACATTTTGATTTGATTGTATCCTGAGAATCCGTCCATGAAGGACATTCGTTCGAATCCACAAGTATTGTCAATCATGACATCTGTGATCGGCAATGGGAATTCATCCTTGGGGCAGGCCTCGTTTAGATCACGGAAGTCGATGCAGATCCGAATTTTCCCGTTCTTCTTGGTGACGGGGACGATGTTGGCTACCCAGTCGGGATGCTGTTCTTCCCTGATGAAGCCAGAATCAATAAGTTTTCTGACTTCTGATTGAATTGCCTCCATTATTTCTGGGCGAAATCGTCGCTGCTGTTGTTTGACAGGCTTTTCGTCCGGATTGATGTTGAGGCGGTGCATGGCCACTTGCGGATCAAGTCCTGGCATGTCTTCATAATTCCAGGCGAAGACGTCTATATACTCCTGTACAAGAGATATTAGACCCTTCTTCTCTGAAGGTGACAGGCCGTCACTTATGAAGATGGGCTTAGGGTTGGCCTCATCTCCTAGGTTGATCTGAACAACCTTGTCTTCTGTGGGTGGCTCACGTTCGAAGCGGGTATCCCAAAGAGCATTTAAATGTTTGATCCAAGGGTCTGTATCAGATTGGATCATTTCTTCATCTCCGTCTTCCAGGTGGCTTGTTGAAACCATGTTCACTGAAAGTTCCTTGAAGATGTTGCCGACACTGACATCTGACTCCCAAGATGATGTGTCTGAAGAGTAATCGTTGCTCGACGATTCTTGAAATCGGAGGCTGATGGGACCGGAGTTGATACATAGCCCAACCCCCGGCGCGTCCGATGATAATAATCGGGGGCCTTTCCTTTCGGCACAAAGGATCGGAGTAGCGTTCTCCTTCCTCTGCCGAAGTTCAACCCGGGTCTGTTGGTTAGATCGTACCCCATGCATTTTATCATTTTGAGCGCTTTTGGTTCATAATGACTGAGCTGAGGGGATTCCTCTTCACCTTCCGAATCTTCGCGGGGCATTGGCTCAGATGAGATTCGCCCAAAGAGAATTGGTTTTTGGCCTTTCCGTCTGGCTGGAACCATGAATATAGATTCTTGCGCATTACCATTGTCTCGGTATGTCTCGAAGGACGACTTCACTGGTACATGCAACGATGTCAAAGCATCTACTGCCGACCAGGGATCGTCATCTATATCAGTGCTAGTGTCTGACGGTATTGAATCAGAAGCACACACAGGAAAATACGCAAAATCTAAATCTTCATTATATACCAACCGCCTACATCATCAGTGGTATTATCGACATTGGGCTTATTAGTGCCTGTTACAAGTGGTTCTAACTCCCACAGGCACTCTTCTTTCTCGGGCTCAATATCAGCCTCATTACCAGAGTCTGGCTCCTCTGGTTGCGGGGTTTCATTTGACTCCTCAGGATCCTGATATAGGAGGGAGTCAGTGAAATAATTTTCGACCCCCTTAAACGGATACCTCTCGGCTATCAACGTTTGAATTGTTCCACTCCCGTCAATGTATTTCATGACCTGGTGGAGAGTGGATGGAACGATGGAATTGCGGTGAATCCACGGTCGTCCCAGCAATAGATTGTAGGAAGTGTCGGCGTCGATAATGTAGCATGTCACTTCCGACCTGAGGCTTCCAATCTGACACCTGAGCTTGATTTTCCCCATTGGCCGGGTCTGGTTGGCATTGAACCCATAGATAGTCGTTTGGGTAGGGCTCAAACGATGGGTAGGAATGCCAAGATGTTGCATGACTCGGCGAGGCATGATGCTCAATGCGGACCCTGGATCTACCTAGATGTGGTTTACCTCAGACGATCTAATATACCCTGTGAAGTATAGGGGTCGATCATGCTTCCCTTTAACCTGCATATCATCTGCTGTGAAGGTAATGCAGGGAGCATTTGGGGAGGTGTGGAGACAATCCTCTACATCTTCCTTCGGCACCTGGGTCATAAAGACCTCAGCATTTGCCAGAGCTTCTTGCAGAGCTTCTCTGGTAGACTTTGATAGTCTAAGAAGTTCATACAAGGTAATGCGTGCCGGAAATGTTGGCCAATTGAGCCAGGACATCAAAGCGGTAAGGTGCCGTAGATCCTTCCACAATGCCCTTTTGAAGGGCTCGAGAAAATCGAGTCTCCTTCTGCTTCTCCACAGGTGGCTTTGTGGAGGGCCTGACTGGCTCCGCAGTTGATTGTGGAGGGGCTACTGCCGTCTCGCCGTATTGTTTCAAGTAGGGCTGTCCTGAACGAGTCCCCGTCGTTGGTTGGTTGGGCTCTGCGGCCAAGACTATCGTTTCCTCCTCTGAGTCGGTCAGTGAAGGGATATCAGTTTCCGCTTCTCGGGAAGAGGCGCATACCACGTTGCAAGATGAGGCTTTTGCCTTGCCTTTGGATTTCCTGTTGGTCACAGTAGTCCATTGCCGTGCATAGACAAGGTCAGGGTGGACCCACATGATTTCCCCTTGAGGCGTAGGGACGGGTACCAAGCCTTTCTCTTGCTGCTGGTGAGGGTCTGTGTTGACTATTCTCAGTTCTCCTCTTGGAATAGGGACCACCCCCGCAGGCGTTGGGGGTTGTCTTCCGAACTGGAGAGCTGACGTCACATTGGCCGTCACCTTCTTCTGCTCTGGTCGGAGCTTTAACACTTCCGCGTCAATCAGAGCTTGAAGGACATCCTTGAAGACGTAGCAGCTTTTGGTAGGATGTCCCAACATCCTGTGATACATGCAGTAGTTGGGATTGTCGGTTTGCCGACTTCCTCTGGGCGCCTAGCTTCAGGGAGCTTCAGTCGGTTGCTCTTGTTGAGTATTTAAAGAGCGAATCGACATGTTCCTCTTTGAAGGAATATTTGCTTGTTGGCGCGAGGCTGACTTGAAGAGCCACTCGCCCGGCCTGATTGAGGTTTGGCGGGAGATTTGGTCTCCGTTGCCAAATTATCCTTCCGCTTTGTTTGGAGGGATGTGTCTGGCGCCGCCTGGTCGACCTTTCCGGTCTAGGCTTACCTTCCTCCGCTCTGACGCGGGCGACAATCTCCTCAGCCTGTTCACCTTGTTGGACCAATTGCTTCCAGGTGCGGCTTTAGCAACTCCTATTTGAGCAAGGAGTGAGGTTTGGAGATTGTGGCGGCATGTTTCCACCAGGGTGGCCTGGGTATACCGCTTGGACACCGGAGTGCCATGTTCCGAAATCTTTCCACGAAAGATTTGACGGACTCCCTTTCCGCTGTTTGGTAGCCAAAAGGGTGGGCATCGTGACTTCGGAGTCATCTTCGAAGAAGCGTGTTAAGAACAGCTTCTCTAGATCGCCCCAGTTCTTGATAGAACCTTCTGGGATCTTCATAAACCATTCAAAGGCCAACCCTTTCAGGGTGCCGATGACAGACGCGCCAGAATAGCATCATTGTCTACTACATTCCGGTTTGGGATTGAAGTAGTAGATGTGCTGATTGGGTGACCCTGTAATACTCTTATTTTTATGCCTAAAATAATAAAATAAATTAAATAACTTACACTGGGATTGGGGAGATTGATGGAGGAGACAGCGTCTGTATTTTGGGTGGACCTAGGATTTAGGTTGCGCACCGAAAGAGGGTTCCACTGCAGGGTTCCCGTGGGGTGACTGGCACCCCGTCATGTTTCCTGTTCATGTTATACATGTTATACATGTACCTGTTCCTGTTTACATGTTCCTGACTACCTTGCGGTAGGTCCTGGTTCAGCGCCAGGAGTCTGGGCCGTGGTCCCGGGTATGCACGGACCCACCTAAAACACAGACAATGTCTCCAACCGATCAGTTTCAATAACTGAGGACCTCGATTGGCACGTGTAATAGGCGTAGTATGGGATGCGTCTATTACATGTGGCAATTGGTGTTCGCTGACATAATTAATAATAAAAACTAAATTCTTATATTGATACTATAACTGAACTTGACATTCGGACTTGCATGTTATTATAGACATTGATCATATTCATGACCTGAGGTACCTTTGATTATATCACTGACTTGTTTAGCTATTATTTATTTCTTGTTGGCATGTTGTTCACTCTTATCATATATATTTTCTTTTCATATGCTTTGACATTACATGCATGTGCATCTTCCCTTTTTATTTTACCACTCACTAGGTCGCTTATTGACGACCCTGAGTTTGCTATGCTCAGATCCAGATCTGAGCACATTGCAGGACCAAGAGTACTTTGAGCGCGTTGCAGATCTTCAGTAGACCATCAGCAGTTTCAGTTTGTGAGGCTCCTTAGTATTTTTGCTTTCATTCTTATTATGTTTATAATAAATAAACTTTCAAGACATTATTGTACTTGTTTTTGAATGCTGGAATAAATTGTGAACTTTATGTTTTGATTTACTACATTGAGGCTTAGCGTATTTTAATTCAGAATACGTCGCCGAATCTTGTCACGTACCCAATCTTGTGTATTTTGGGAAGCGGGGCGTGACAGGGTTTTCTTGGTATCAGAGCCAGGTTATATTTAGGGTATATAATTAAGTTAATAGCCAAGCTCTTACCGACAATGTTAAAAATCATACACTCCAGCTACAAGTACAATAATGTTTATGGTGTATTGGAAGCATATCTATATATTTTTCCTAAATTTTATTTTGATTTTGTTCCAGAGCAATGGCCCAACGACCTCCCTCCTCCCGTATTGCTGCTCGTAATGAGGCCACTGATTTGATGGGAGTGCTCCGTGGTATGATGGAGTCTCAGCAGGAACAGACAGCACTCCTTCGAGATGGATTGTTGGCAGCTCAACAGACAGCCACAGCGGCCATAGAGAGGTCAACGGCACCTCGGGAACCAAAGCCCGGCAACATTTCCGACTTCAGGAGGTTGCAGCCGGCCACCTTTGCCGGTACTGAAAAGCCGTTGGATGCGGAACAGTGGTTAGTTGATATGACCAACCTCTTAACTGCAGCTCGTGTTCCCAAGAACGAGCAAGTCGAGGTAGTCAAGGTTCAGCTGACAGATGTGGCCCGGACATGGTGGCTTGCAGAGGAAGAGCGGTTGGAACCACCAATCGTTTGGGAGCAATTCATGGATAGCTTTTATGAGAGGTTCTTTCCCAAGACAGCTAGAAGGGAAATGGAACAACAGTTCATCAACCTGCAACAGGGGAGTCGAAGCATTGATGAGTACGCTGCGGAATTCTTAAGGTTGAGCCGCTTCGCTCCATACAGGATGGCAGCAGGAGGATGTGCATTGACTATCGCGAATTGAACAAGGTCACCATCAAGAACAAATATCCTTTGCCCGGATTGATGACCTATTCGATCAACTTTGTGGAGCTAAGGTGTTCTCAAAGTTGGACCTTCGTTCTGGATATCATCAACTGAAGGTGAAGAAGGAAGATATTCCGAAAACGGCTTTTAGGACTCGTTATGGTCATTACGAGTTCCTAGTTATGCCATTTGGAGTGACCAATGCCCCAGCAATTTTTATGGACTTGATGAATCGGGTATTCTCTTCATTTCTGGATAAATTTATAGTAATATTCATAGATGATATCTTGATTTATTCTAAGGATGAAGAAGAAATGCAGAGCACTTGAGGATTGTGTTGCAGACCCTTCGACAGGAAAAGCTTTACGCCAAACTGAGCAAATGCGAGTTCTGGCTAAAGAGTGTGGCTTTTCTAGGTCATATTGTTTCAGGTGAAGGCATCACGGTGGATCCCGGTAAGGTTCAGTCAGTGAAGGATTGGCCCGTCCCGAAGTCAGCGACAGAAATCAGAAGTTTTCTAGGACTGGCTGGATATTATCGTAGGTTTGTGCAGGATTTCTCAAGGATTGCAGGGCCTCTAACCAAGCTTACTCAGAAGGGAGTGAAGTATGTATGGACTACGGAGTGTGCTGCTGCTTTTGAAGAGTTAAAGAACAGATTGATCACGGCCCCAGTCTTGAAGATGCCTGACGAGACTGGAGGTATGGTCATATATAGTGACGCGTCAGGGCGAGGTTTGGGGTGTGTGCTAATGCAGCATGGTCATGTGATAGCTTATGCGTCCAGACAGCTTAAGCGTCATGAGAAGAATTATCCTACACATGATCTAGAACTTGCAGCAGTCATTTTTGCCTTAAAGATTTGGAGGCACTATCTGTTGGGAGATCAAGTGTTGATATACACTGATCACAAGAGTCTGAAGTATATCTTCACTCAAAAGGAGCTGAACATGAGGCAAAGGAGATGGTTAGAGTTGATGGCAGATTACGATATTGATCTACAGTATCACCCTGGAAAGATCAATGTAGTACCTGATGCTTGAGCAGAAAGCCCGAAGCTTCTATGGCAATGCAGATCACTCAACAGAAGGAATTATTCGAGAGATGAGACGGATGGACCTGATGGTGATACGGAGAGCAATATCTCCTGGGGAATTGATGGTTATACAGATTCAACCAACCTTATTGGAGAAGATCAGGGAAGCACAGGACAGAGACCCAAGTTGCAAGAATTCAGGAGCAAGTGAAAGCTGGATTGAGGTCAGACATGCAGATCTATATGGATGGAACGCTCCGTTTCGGCAACAGAATTTGTGTGCCGAAGGAGAGATTCGGCAAGAAGTGTTAGCTGAGGCCCATAGCTCGGCTTATTCCATACATCCAGGGGGAAGCTGAGTCCCAGGTTTATAGGACCTTTTGAGATTTTGGAGCGAGTGGGAGCGGTGGCTATAGGCTAGCATTGCCCCCATCTTTAGATGGCGTGCATGATGTCTTCCATGTTTCTCAGCTGAGGAGGTATATCCGAGATGACAGTCATGTGGTGGATCATTCTGAGTTGGAACTTAGACCGGACCTATCCTACACTGAGAGGCCTACGGTTATCCTAGATCGGACTACCAAGGAATTGAAGAAGTAGACCATTCCACTTGTTCTGGTATCTTGGGGCAATCGACCTCCAGGAGAAGCGACATGGGAGCGGGAAGATGTCATCCGCGATAGCTATCCCCACCTTTTCCGTGATGATTAGGTATGTTCCTTTCCCCGCCTGAATTTAAATTTCGAGGACGAAATTTTCTTATTAGGTGGGTAGAATGTAATACTCTTATTTTTATGCCTAAAATAAAATAAAATAAATTAAATAACTTACACTGGGATGGGGAGATTGATGGAGGAGACAGCGTCTGTATTTGGGTGGACCTAGGATTTAGGTTGCGCAGCCGAAAGAGGGTTCCACTGCAGGGTTCCCGTGGGTGACTGGCACCCCGTCATGTTTCCTGTTCATGTTATACATGTTATACATGTACCTGTTCCTGTTTACATGTTCCTGACTACCTTGCGGTAGGTCCTGGTTCAGCGCCAGGAGTCTGGGCCGTGGTCCCGGGTATGCACGGGACCCACCTAAAACACAGACAATGTCTCCAACCGATCAGTTTCAATAACTGAGGACCTCGATTGGCACGTGTAATAGGCGTAGTATGGGATGCGTCTATTACATGTGACAATTGGTGTTCGCTGACATAATTAATAATAAAAACTAAATTCTTATATTGATACTATAAACTGAACTTGACATTCGGACTTGCATGTTATTATAGACATTGATCATATTCATGACCTGAGGTACCTTTGATTATATCACTGACTTGTTTAGCTATTATTTATTTCTTGTTGGCATGTTGTTCACTCTTATCATATATATTTTCTTTTCATATGCTTTGACATTACATGCATGTGCATCTTCCCCTTTTTATTTTACCACTCACTAGGTCGCTTATTGACGACCCTGAGTTTGCTATGCTCAGATCCAGATCTGAGCACATTGCAGGACCAAGAGTACTTTGAGCGCGTTGCAGATCTTCAGTAGACCATCAGCAGTTTCAGTTTGTGAGGCTCCTTAGTATTTTTGCTTTCATTCTTGTTATGTTTATAATAAATAAACTTTCAAGACATTATTGTACTTGTTTTTGAATGCTGGAATAAATTGTGAACTTTATGTTTTGATTTACTACATTGAGGCTTAGCGTATTTTAATTCAGAATACGTCGCCGAATCTTGTCACGTACTCAATCTTGTGTATTTTGGGAAGCGGGGCGTGACAGACCCCTTCCCGTCGAATGCTTGGAGGGTTAGAGCCTTGAACTTAGGAGGGTATGGAACTAAGTCCCACTCAGCCGGATAGGGCCGGACCACTCCTACTTCTTGGAGGTCTTTGCGATTGGCAAGGGCCTCGAGGCGTCGTTCCAATTGACTCATCCTCTTAGCATGAGTCTTCTCCTGGTCTTGGGACGAAGATTTGGACGAATTCGAAGTAGATCGCCGCGCCTCTTCAGAAGGTTCGGAAGATGAGCTTTCTCCCTTTCTCCCTTTGCCCTTCGACCTCCTAGGAGGAGATCTCCTCCTGTCTTCAAGCAACTGCGCAAGCGCCTGCTTGATGGAGTCGATAGATGCCTGTTGAGAAAGGATCATATCCATTTGCGCCTTCTGGATCTGCTCCAAACGTTTGGTCGTCTCGTCAGGAGTGCCTGTCATGTAAGCAGAGGCCTCCTTCTCGACGGAAGAGTTCGATGCCCTAGATTCCACTACGGCGGAGTGAGAATCGTTCACTTCAACGCCGTGGGCTAAGGCATTATAGTCAATTGGGGGAATGGCCCCCGTCCGGGTACGAGTGTGTCGGTACACCCCTTCCGGTTCGGAGTCAGACTCGGACTCATCTGAGCCGACTGCAATTTGTTTTCCCTTGCTCCTGCTTGTCATATTTGCAGTGAGCTCCGGGTACTCAACGTCAGAGAAGGTCCTCCTTCTGTGGGAGCGTCTTCTTTTAGCTGACGGAGGAATCAGGGTCAGCTGTCTGATCAAAGACTGCTGGTTCACGCCTGATTCGCAATGGCATCCAGAGAGTATGGAGATAAGCCGTTGGCAGCAGCATGCCGAAGTGACCTGATTGGCACTTCTTTTCTTTGTCAAGTAATCCCTCAAATCCATGGTAGGGGGATTGAAAGGATTAGCCTCGCAACGTCGAAGACGGGAGGCATCCATGTGCTGTATAGCCTGGACGCGGGCATCGGGGACGCGGTTCTCGCGACGCGGCTGTGTAACGCGCGTCTGGCGTCTCTGCTGAGATGAAACGCGAATCTCGCGTTGCTGCCTGGTGCGTCTGGGCAGAGACACTTGAGAGAGGATGGACTGCTGGGCCCCACGCCTGTGGGCGCGTTCTTCTTGCGTTGGACGAGACGTAGAAGCTTCGTCTCGACGCTTGGTAAGTTGGTCTTCAGAGGACTCAACTTGAGGAGTCGCGCGTTTGGGGCGCCAAACGCGGATTTCACGTACTGGACATGGCGCGGGTAAGGCGCGAGATTGTACGTCGCGTCTAGCCTCAGTTGGACAACCAACGGTTCCAACTTGCAGTTGACGCGCACGTCTCCTCTGTCGACGCTCAGCATTCCGGTTGCGTCGAGGAGGTGGAGAGAAACCAACAACATCCTGATGTTGAACATCAGGGAGTTTAACCACGCGGGTCTCCTGAGAGACGTTGACGCGGGTTTTCTGTGCGCCGGAGTTGGTCGCAACAGCAACTGTGCTTGGGATCACGCGGGCCTTCTGAGAGGCGTTGACGCGTGAACTTTGCTGGGCACAGTGGGCAGCAGCAGCGGCGCCCAAGAGAGCTTCAGGTCGGGCTTCGGGGCCATTCCCCGCCGAGACCCTGCGACAGACGCGGGTCTTTGGGCTCTTGGAGCCAGAAGAGAGAAACTCTTCATATTTCGCCTGGTCGAACTCGACGACGAGTGATTCGACCATCTTCCCCTTACGGAGGACGTCATCCTGCGCCACGATCTGTTCGTCAGTGACGAAAGTAGTCCCCAGCGGAGTCGCCATCTCTTGTATGACCCGGGAAAGGAGAGAGACGAGAATTTGCGGTAAAAGTTTTCCTTGAATCAAATGAAAAGGATTACAACAAAAACTGTTCCTTCCGGTTACAAGGGAGGGAGAATATTGAATCTTGAATTCCCCCTTTGTTTAATGCTGGGTTCTTCGTGTGGCGGTGGAGAGTGAATCTTGTTCTCCGTTGACCAGATGACCGTCCTTCTGGGATCTCCTCTTCGGCCGGTAGGAAGAGTAACTCAGCTCTGTCTACAAAAACTCTCGAAGAGAAGGTAGGCGAAAGCTAGCTCGTACGCAGCGAACTTGCTGAAGAGTTGATCTGCTTCTTTTCTCTCTGTGTCGCCCTCTTGTTGCTGATTGCCAAAAGTTTGACCTTGATGCTGATCGCCCAAAAAAAAAGTCCCCCCTCTTCATAGCGACGGGGCTATTTATAGAGGTTTAGGGGGTGATCGTGCCCCTAAAAGTGCTCCACGATGAGGGGCCACTTCCCGCTACTTGTGCGGTGAATGGCCCCGTAATCCGGGTGGTTACAACTGAGGCGCGGGTGTCAGGCCGACGCACCTTGATGCTGAGACGCGGGCCAACGCGCCTTGATGCTGAGACGCGGGCCAACGCGCTTTGGTGCTGAGACGCGGGCCAACGCGCCTTGATGCTGAGACGCAGGTGATAGTCCCTCGCGTCTAGAGCTTGAAACTTTGCTTCTCAATGGCTTGTCCTCCAGTAACTTTTGGACAGCCTACAACTGTCTCTCAGCAGGTGGAGAGGACAGAGACCAAGGAAGGATTGCAGCGGGTGGAGGTTGATGCTACTCCATCATCTCCAGTTGGTTCGGGGTCAGAGGAGACTTCATCGGAGGTGACACCGGGAGGAGTTCAAGATACCAAGGGTGATGCTGAACAGATTGACGACATTGTTGAGGATGTCGAGTTATTTGCAGCTATTGGAACCAAGGTGAAACCACGTTCGTGGTTAAAGAAGCATGGATCTCAAGGTTGTGATCTTGACAAGCTGAAGTTGAAGGCCGTTGTCCTCCATGATGGTCGGGAAGAGGTTCATATGACTCGGTCAGACAGGTTCACTGCTGCAAATATAGGTACCATTGCTTGAGCTTGTTGAAGCTCATTTAAATGAACTACGGTTGGCTTGATCCTTTTGGGCAAAGGTACGTAGGCAGCCGTAAAGGCGCAGCCATTTGGTGATGCAACTCTTATGAAGCTATTTGGGTTCTCGAGATGTTATTTTGGATCTTCACGTAGAGGTGAAGAGTTGTGGACTATTGGAGCTTCAAGTAGAGATGGAGAGACTTCACGTAGAGGTGAAGAGACTTCATGTAGAGGTGAAGTGGTGTGGCCAGTTGGATCTCACGTAGTGGTGAGATGGTGTGATCTCGAAGAACAGGTTTATCTTCCGGTTAGAAGATGTTGAGCTTGCATAAGGAGTGGTGTGCATCCAGTTGAAGCCGATGATGTTTGGTGGGCTCTACGCAGATTTGGTTGGACCGTCAGTGGAAGACAGGTAGACTAGATAGAGCTAATCAGTTGGAGAGTCAGTGTTGGCTCATGAGGAAGTCTTCGTGAGGTCATGAAGTTGAGGAGTAGAAGCCATGTTGGTGATCGGCAGGTATGGAAATTCTCCTAAGGTGAAGTGCAGGGAAGGCATGTGCGATGTTTTCCAGGAATAGATGAGCCAAAGATTCCAAGCCGAGATCGTGTGTCGATTTCGCCGAGATCGTGTGTCGATTTCGACCGGTACGCGCAAGCCGAGATCGTGTGTCGATTTCGCCGAGATCGTGTGTCGATTTCGCCAGGTGATGGACTGGGGTTCGTTGGAGTTCGGCTCAGATTTGGAAATCTTCACCGAGGTGGAGAATTGTTGGAAAGAGAGAGTTTACTGATGGGGAAGATGATAAGGTTCGTCGAGGGGTCGTCTAGTGATCGCCGAGGAAGTTGACGACGAAGACGAAGGGAACAACAGCTAGAAATAGCAGCAGCAGCAGAATCAGGCAGGGTCGGTCGACCGACCGGGTCGACCGACATGCACAGCATGCACAGGGCCTTAGGCGGTCAACCCGGCCGGTCGACCGCAATTCCCTGACTGTAAGACCCAAACTCTCGGTTAAATTCGGTCGACCAGGCGGGTCGACCGAGGTGGAGGTCGGTCGACCGGCCGAGTCGACCGACAGTCGGGTTTGGGCGAAAATCTGTTGCTCCGCAAATTTGGGTATTTAAGCCTAATGTTGATTTCTAGGGTTGTATCTTGAAGAAACCTGCGAAAAAGGATTAGCTTTGAGTTCTCTTGCATTCAAAGAGGCTTAAGAGCTATTGTAATCATCTTCCTAAATATAAATCTCTCCATTGATTGCCCCGAGGACGTAGGCATTGAGGCTGAACCTCGTTAAATCTTGTTCTTTGTGATTGTGCGTTCTTCGTGTGATTGTTGGGTTGTTCTTTGTGTTTGAGATCTGTGAGATCCTCTTGGGGTTGTTGTCATCGGCGCATAACAAACAGGCCATACCTATTACTGTTAGGAGGAGGAGGATAATCAAATAGCCACATAAACAAGATTGAATTATCACCTACACATATATAAGTGTTTCACTGGATGTTTTGTTTTGACAACACAACTTAAATCTAAAGGTAAAGTAAAACCAGTTTAAATTGGAAAGATGAGTGAAATTCCAGTAATGAAGTATATCTCCATGGAGCTGATATACTTTCTGATTTATTGATCACGTTCATCAAGGCAAGAATATTAGAATTGATACAGAGGAACAGAGACAGTGGAGCTATAAGAAAGCAGAACAAGGACTTACCAGTAAATCTGTACGCATGTTAACATACATCACTGATTTGGAGGAGAATGGAATGAGGGGAGATGGACGGCCCAGATTGTTCCGCCTTCTGCAATTTATCACTTTCCCCCTGCAAAATAAATTTGAGTACCTGGATAGAAGAATATTTATAACAAGTTCAAACTAACTGTTTAAGGTAGCTAGACATGTCCCTTGCTGTAAAAGAGAAGGAGATAAAAAGGAGAAACCATAGTATAATCTGATTGCTGCACTCATGCATCATTTGGTAAATAGACAAGTATCTATCCTAAAGAAGAAAAACTAATTGCATTAGAACAAGAGAAACAACAATTCTTTTGATTGCTGAAATTACAGAAAAAGAACTATAAGTAATGTACTGCAGGCAAACTAAAAATAAGCAACACTGTGTAATGAGCTATCTAAAGATTTAAGTAGTAGCATCTGTGACAAGCTTGATATATACCCACGATCAGAGGTATCATGGCACACCAAATACTACTGCAAGCAACTTTTTTTATTAAAGATAGAATCACATGTACCTCGGACGTAATTGATTGTTCATCATACTCTGGCGTCTGGCCCGTCTTGATTGCTTGAATGTTGTTGTATACGAAGAATTTGCTGTCAGAGAATAGGCACGAGGAGTCAGAGACTGATCATGTGACCTTTAAGTTCCATGAAGAGAAACTTTGATAACATAGATTATTAAAAAAGAAAAGAGAGAAAAAATTATGCTTAAATGTGTAATTGTATTAATATTACTGAAAACAAGCAGCATTCAAAAGTAATTTGAACTGTCTTTCGGGCATGCTTAAATGTGTAATTATATTAATATTACTGAAAAACAAAATTAAATTAGAAATGTTCAATTTTATGAAAGAGAAATAGGTAAAACGCATGATGCTTTGAGCTTATAAGAACAGGAAGTTCAATTTTGTCAAGTTATATGCTACAAAGAGTGTCGTACCCTCACATGGATATGGAAATGTCAGAGCATGGCAATTACCCAAAATCCAGAAACAAAGAATACAGATTTGTATGAATACTTCGAAAATATGTATATTTGACTCTTAAAATTATATTGATTGGGTTATTATTCATATAAAAGCTGAATTAGTAAAACAATTTTAAAAACAATCAGTTTTTTGTCAAAAAAAAGGTGTAACATACTTTATTTTTATACATATGTTTAAGCTGATTGTCAGTTTACACATCTACAAGTGTTGGACAAGGATTGGCGCGCATGTCACGTCATAGTACGTTGGAAATTGTGAGTCGTACACATCAATTTTTTGGTTGGTTGGGGCATGTGTCTTACATATCATAGGTTTAATGTAAAGTTCATGATGTTAGAGGATTATATGTATAGCTTTGATAATTCCATGAGGCCTAAAGGTTAAGTTAAGGACTTGGTTAGTAATATTTATTTGTATCAAAAGGTTTCATGCAAACAAAATCAATTGGGGCCACATGTGCCTTTATTAGAAGCAGCTGTAGGGTTTCAATAAGCTATAGTTCGATGTTCCTTGTCATTTTTCAGGACAGAAGAAATCACAGAACTCTAGAAAAGCTCATAGAGAGATGAGTTTCTGTTACTGCAATCTAAACAGAATTTAGAAGTTAGTTTACTGCCACAATCAGCATGAACAAATCGATCAAATGCTAGATTTCGATAGAAATTTGAGAAAGGAGATAGATGATGTCTCAATGCCACAGCACACCACTTGTTGGAAAGAGAGAGATTTTTACTGAGGGAGTTGACCCGGACCGTCAAGGATCGTCGAGGAAGTCGGCGACAAGAGACGATGGAAGAAACAGCAGAAAACAGCAGCAGCAGCAGTATCTGGCAGGGTTCGGTCGACCGGTCCGGTCGACCGACGTGCACAGCATGCACAGGGATTTGAGCGGTCGACCGGCACGGTCGACCGAAGTGCTCTGACTGCAGGAACCCAATTCTCGGGTTTTCTGGGTCGACCGGAAGAGGAGAAGAGGATGTCGGTCGACCGGCCGGTCGACCGACAGTCGGGTCTGGGCGGAAAACTGCTGCTCCGCAGATTGGGTATTTAAGGCTGTTTTGGTTTCTAGGGTTAGAAAGCAATCACAAAGGCTGCGGGAAAAAAAAAGGAAGGCTGCATCTCTCTTGCATTCAAAGAGGTTGCTAGCAAGTTGTAATCCTCCTTAAAAGTAATAATCTCTCCATTGATTGCCCCGAGGACGTAGGCATTCAGGCCGAACCTCGTTAAATCGTGTGTTTGTGATTGTGTGTTCTTCTCTTGTAATTTCTGTGATTTTGGTTGTTCTTTGTGCTGGAGATTGTGTGATTCTCTGTTGGTTGTTGTCGGTGCGCACAACAAGTGGTATCAGAGCTTCCAGGTTGCACTTGGGATTTCTGAGGATTCGGAGGGCTCGAGATCGGATCCGGTGGAGATCGTGTGTCGATCTCAGATCTGAGGTATTGGGTGTTCGAGGAGATCGTGTGTCGATCTCAGAAGGACTCAAGGAGGGCTCGTTGAATCCGTGGTGGAGTAGATCTGGTGAGAAACTCGATCTAGGGTTTCGTGGGACAGGTAAAAATCATATTTTTATCTGTGTATAGATCTATTTCAAGGTAGTTGATCTTCCGCGTAGATAGAGGATCAGGGAAATCTCAATGGCAGAAGTAACTGCATCTGTTAAGGCAATGGACAATCACCCAAGGATTGAAGTTGTTAAGTTTAATGGGACTACCAATTTCGGGATGTGGAGATGTGAGGTTATGGATGCGCTGAATGCATCAAACCTCGAAGACACTCTCCTATTGGAGAGGAAGAAGAACACTACCACTGATGAAGAGTGGGCGAAGATGAACAGATCGGCATGTGGCTTGATACGTTCATGCTTGTCACAAGACATAAAATACCTTGTGCAACATGAGACGTCAGCAAAGAAACTGTGGGAAACCCTTGAAAAGAAGTACCTGAAGAAGAGTGTAGAGTCCAGGTTGCAGCTTAAGAGTAAGCTGTATCAGTTCAGGATGAAGAAGGGGAGCACAGTCAATGAGCACATCAACCGATATACAAAGCTTCTTACAGATTTGCTGAATTTGGATGTCAAGCTAGAAGAGGAAGATAAGGCGGTCATCTTTCTGAATTCACTTCCTGCAGAGGAGTACGAGACATTCACACTGACCTTCATTAATGGAAGGCAGAGCTTGGATTATGATGAGGTGTCGTCTTCATTGATGAGTTATGAAACAAGGAAGAATGAAAGACATCCTTCACAGTCAAGCTCAGTGGCGGAGGCACTGGAAGTAAGAAGCATAGGTTCATCGCGGAAGGGCAAGGAGGTGAGAGGAAGATCGAAGTCCAGGTCGGGCTATAGGGATCTGAGGAAGGATCAGTGCATTTTGTGCCGAGAGATAGGGCACTGGAAAGTGGACTGTCCAAAGTTTAAGGGGAAGAAGAAGGAGTCGAAGGCTGAAACAAATCTTGCAAAGTGACGAATACTCAGAGGAGCAGGTCACAGGCGGATGGAGCAGATTCGGACTCGTCAGGTTTCTCGTTTTCAGTCAGTTCTCCCATTATTGGTAACTCATGGAAAGATGAGTGGATTCTGGATACAAGTACAACATACCATGCGTGCCCTAATCGGGGCTGGTTTTCCAACTTTGAGCAGCTGGAGGGGTGTTCGGTCGTTATGGGCGACGATCACCCATGTAGCGTGGAGGGTGTAGGTACAATCCGAATCAGGATGTCTGATGGGATGGAAAGGGAGCTGAAAGGAGTGAGGTATGTACCTCAATTGAAGAGAAATCTAATCTCCGTGGGAATTTTGGAAGCATCGGGCTTGGTGATATCTGTTCGAGATGGCGATCTCAGGATGATCAAGGGCTCGATGGTGATGATGAAGGGCGTCCGCCGAGGCAATCTCTACTACTTGAAGGGTAGTACGATTACAGATCAGGTGGAGACTTCAAGCTCTTCAGATAAAGGTGGCCGGAGGACTTGCAGGGAAAGGTCGGACACGAAGATGGAAGGTCTTTGCAAGCTCCTGCAAAGAAGGAATCCATGGAAGGTGATGCTACCTGCAATTTGGAAGGTGGACACAGCGTTCTGGACAAGAGGACGGTGAGATTCAGCACCAGTACTCACCACAATGAAGGTCTTCTTGATTGTGTTCACATGAGCGTATGGGGACCTGCTAAGACGGCATCGCTTGGAGGTCACAGGTACTTTGTCTCGTTTATTGATGATTCATCTAGGCAAGTTTGGATATATCCAATGAGACAAAGGAGTGAAGCCCTAGATGTGTTGATGAAGTGGAGAGGAAGAATGGAGAGTCAGGTAGGTAGGAAATAAAGGAGCTCTACATCGGTAATGTTGGAATAGACATTGACCAATTCCTACAGTTTGGCCAGAACACAGGGATTGCTACTCACTTCTCAATAGGTACAGATGGGTTGGCTAAAAAGATAGTCCGTTCCTTGCTGGAGGAGGTTCGGAAGTTATTGTCTAATTCAGGATTGGACAAGTCGCTTTGGACTGAGGCGACTGAGTATGCTAGCCATCTCATGAACATATCAACTGCGATAGGAGGTAAAGCTCAACTGGAAATTTGGTCTGGGAAATCTGCTCAAGGTCATGGTGTGCTGCGGGAGTTTGGAAGTCCGGCCTACTTCAGTGCCAAGAGTGGCAAGGTGAATCCGCGAGCAAAGAGGTTTGTCTACTTGGGCGTCAAAAGGAACAGCTACAGGTTGTGGGACCCCGAAGACAAGAAGATCGTGATGAGCAGGCATGTCACATTTGGAGAGGCTTCAGTGTTGAAGTCCACTGTCTCTCAGCAGGTGGAGAGGACAGAGACCAAGGAAGGATTGCAGCGGGTGGAGGTTGATGCTACTCATCATCTCCAGTTGGTTCGGCATCAAAGGATACTTCAGCGGAGGTGACACCGGGTGGAGTTCATGATACCAAATGTGATGCTGAACAGGTTGACGACATTGTTGAGGATGTCGAGTTATTTGCAGCCATTGGAACCAAGGTGAAACCACGCTCGTGGTTAAAGAAGCATGAATCTCAAACTTGTGAACGCGACAAGCTCAAGTTGAAGGCCGTTGCTCTCCATGATGGTCGGGAAGAGGTTCATATGACTCAGTCTGACAGGTTCACTGCTGCAGATACAGGTACCATTATTTGAGCTTGCTGAAGCTCATTTCAATGAACTACGGTTGGCTTGATCCTTTTGGGCAAAGGTACGTAGGCAGCAGTAAAGGCGCAGCCATTGGTGATGCAACTCTTATGAAGCTAATTGGGTTCTCGAGATGTTATTTTGGATCTTCACGGAGAGGTGAAGAGTTGTGGCCTATTGAAGCTTCACGTAGAGATGGAGAGACTTCACGTAGAGGTGAAGAGACTTCATGTAGAGGTGAAGTGGTGTGGCTAGTTGGATCTCACGTAGTGGTGAGATGGTGTGATCTCGATGAACAGGTTTATCTTCCGGTTAGAAGATGTTGAGCTTGCATAAGGAGTGGTATGCATCTAGTTGAAGCCGATGATGTTTGGTGTGTTCTACGCAGACTTGGTTGGACCGTCAGTGGAAGACAGGTAGACTAGATAGAGCTAGTTAGTGGAGAGTCAGTGTTGACTCATGTGGAAGTCTTCATGAGGTCGTGAAGCTGCGGAGAAGGAGACACGGGTTGGTGATCGGCAGGTGTAGAAATTCTCCTAAGGTGAAGTATAGGGAAGGCATATGTGGTGCATTCAAGTGGATAGCTGAGCTAAAGATTCCAAGCCGAGATCGTGTGTCGATTTCGCCGAGATCGTGTGTCGATTTCGTCCGGTGCGCGCAAGCCGAGATCGTGTGTCGATTTCGCCGAAATCGTGTGTCGATTTCGCCAGGTGATAGACTGGGGTTCGTTGGATGTCGGCTCAGATTTTGGAATCTTCGCCGAGGTGGAGAATTGTTGGAAAGAGAGAGATTTTTACTGAGGGAGTTGACTCGGACCGTCAAGGGATCGTCGAGGAAGTCGGCGACAAGAGACGATGGAAGAAACAGAAGAAAACAGCAGCAACAGCAGTATCTGGCAGGGTTCGGTCGACCGGTCCGGTCGACCGACGTGCACAGCATGCACAAGGATTTGAGCGGTCGACCGGCCCGGTCGACCGAAGTGCTCTGACTGCAGGAACCCAATTCTCGGGTTTTCTGGGTTGACCGCTGGGTCGACCGGAAGAGGAGAAGAGGATGTCGGTCGACGGCCGGTCGACCGACAGTCGGGTCTGGGCGGAAAACTGCTTCTCCGCAGATTTGGATATTTAAGGCTGTTTTGGTTTCTAGGGTTAGAAAGCAATCACAAAGGCTGCGGGAAAAAAAAAAGGAAGGCTGCATCTCTCTTGCATTCAAAGAGGTTGCTAGCAAGTTGTAATCCTCCTTAAAAGTAATAATCTCTCCATTGATTGCCCCGAGGACGTAGGCATTCAGGCCGAACCTCGTTAAATCGTGTGTTTGTGATTGTGTGTTCTTCTGTTGTAATTTCTGTGATTTGGGCTGTTCTTTGTGCTGGAGATTGTGTGATTCTCTGTTGGTTGTTGTCGGTGCGCACAACACCACTATGTCCTGATGACATCCAGTAGAGTTCACAAGGGATCACGGTTCAAAATCTCGCCCGTTCCGGTTCCGACTCGTCCAAGTCGAAACTGGAACAGCATCCACCGAGCCGAAACCGGTCCACAATTCAGCAGTTTTTGCCAAATTCACGCGACTTGGTGAAAACTCCGAGTTGCCGTGGAATCATTGGCCGAGTCAACTCGGATTTTTCACCGAGTTGAGACCTATGATTCACCAGTCGATGGCCCGTGAATCTCCCCCGTGATTCATCAGTCGATTGCCCGTGATCTTGGGCTCGCCTTTAAAATCTAGCAGATGGAGAGCAACCAGCAAGGGAAAAAATTCTTCACTTGCAGCCTGCCCCGGTGTCGCCCCACCCCCATCTCTGGCGCCACACTAGCCCCTTCTCTGTCGCCCCTCCCCAACTGCTTCTCCTCCGGCGTCTTCTCTCCTGTTACCCCTCCCAGGTGCATCTCTCTCCCCTTCTCTGTCTCCCCCTCCCGTCTGATCCTCTCTCCTCTCCATCTCTCTCCCCCCTCTCCTCGCTCGTATCTCTCCCTCTCTCGAGATCTCCCTCCCGCCTCTCCCTCTCCCATCTCTTTCCCTCTGTCCCTCCCTCTCTCCGGATCTCCCTCTCCCTACGTCCCTCCCTCTCTCTGGATCTCTCTCCGCCTCTTCCTCTTCGCCTCTCCTTCTCCATCTCTCTCCCTCTGTCCCTCCCTCTGGATCTCTCTCCCCCCTTCCCTCTCTCTAAATGTCTCTCGGTCTCTCTATATCTCTCTGTAAATTAGTTTAATTTAATTTAACTAATTTAATTTACTTAGTTCAATTTAATTTAGTTTAGTATAACTAATTTAATATAATTTTAGTTTATTTAATTTAGTTAAATTTAATTTAGTTACACCCATTCATTTAGTATAAATTAATTAAAATTAATTTAATTCAGTTAATTAAATTAAATTCATTTAATTGAAGTAAATTTAACTTAATATGATATAATTTATTTTAGTTCATTTAATTTAGTTAAATTTAATTTAGTTACACCCATTCATTTAGTGTAAATTTAATTTAGCTAATTTTTTTTAAGATAAGTATAGACCCTGCAGAAAGAATTAATCCTTACATGTTCCTTTTCAAAACAGAAAACAATCAGAAGCATATTTGCATTGAAGAGTGTTTAGAAAATTCATTTCAAAGTTCTTTTTCAATGAGGTAAGTACAGGAATAAGAGATGTAGATGATGATGGTGAAGATGTGAGGGTTTTTATCTCGTTCTAGCATTGATGATGGTGAAGACGTTGATGATGTTGATGATGATGGTCATCATGACGACACTAAAGTGATGGCGGCATTGCTCGTGATGACAATAATGAGGGCAACAACGATGCTGATAGAGAAACTTATAGTGTTGGTGAAAGTCAACGAGTTGATGCTGTGGGATCCAAATTATAATCTTGAAGGTCATATATAGGTTTGAGTTTAAACTTTAACGTATGGCCATGGCCACAGACCACAACTTGAGAGATCTGCGAATACTTGTACCGATTTCTCTACTTATTACAGAGATGATTACAATCGTAATTCTATGTGGAAATGACATGTACATGTAAACCTGTATTTGGTGAAATTGACTATATTATGCATATATTTTAGTATATTTAGTGTGTTATGTGTATATTTTGAACATGCGATATATAAATATTGATGTCTACATTTGATAAGAAAAAGGGTAGAAGAAGAGTGAGAGATAAGGTTTCTAACCTTATTTTTACTAATCTGTTCTGAAACAAGGCAAGAGAAGTCAAATATTATGGATCCTCTTGTTAGGTTCTTGAAATAGTGGGTCAAGACAAAAAACTAACCTTATCTATTATTTATGAGGCTATGAATAGAGCTAAGTTGTCTATTAAGTTATCCAATAAGAATTGAAAGAAGTATTGGGATGTCATTGATAAAAGATGAGATTGACAACTGCATAGACACTTGCATGCTACTGGTAATTCATTTACATAAATACAATTTATAATTGTTGAATAGAAATTGTTCATATCATAACTCTGCTGTGTCTATATTATTGCAGCATATTTTTTAAATCCGGCCCTCTAATATTCAAAAACTTTTCAACCCATCCAGAGGTGAGAGTGGATTAAAGGAGATAATAAATGGTTAGAGCCGGATTTGAATAAACAAACAAGAGATATCAATGAGGTAAATTGTCATATCAATTTATTTACTTATTTGCAATGATGTTATGCATTTGCAACTATTAATACTACGCTTTAGATTATCGTAAATCAAATTATTTGTGGACGGAGTTAGAGAATTTGGAGCCTCACTAACTAGAAGGGCAGTGCAGCAATCTTTTTCATCTGATTGGTGATTAACTATCGCGAAGAAGCTCCCAATCTGCAGAAAATTGTTATTAAAGTGTTAAATCAGACTTATTCCTCATCGAGTTGTGAAGAAATTAGAGCATGTGATCACTGATTCATATAAAATTGTGTAACCGGTTGGCAATGAAAAAGTTACATAAATTAGTGATTGTACATTATAATATGCGCCTGCGTGTAAAAAACTTGACACACCAACGTGATCAAGATGGTTATTACAACCCAATCGATCTGAACCATGTTTTCAATGATTATGACATATTGGATGTGTGGATTCAGGGGAGAGAACAACCCGTTTTGCATGAAGATGACTTACATTGATTGGATGAAGGGATAAATCAAAGTGAGGAAGATAGAGGTGCTAGGGATGGCGGTAATGATGGCCCTAACCAAAGGGGTAAGGGTATTGCGATGATTCATCCACTTCTAGTGGTGAAGATGAAGATGGTGGTAATGGTAGTGAAGAAGTTAGTGGTGATGATGGCAATAATAGGGGAAACAACGGTGTTGAGGGAGGGACCTATGGTGTTGGTTGAAGCCAACGAGGTGGTGTTGCTATGTCATGAGATTCAAATCATTATGCCACACAGGATACTACTAATGGAGGCCGATTAAGAATTTCAAATCAGCAGAGATATTTAGATCACCTGGTTGATTTTTCTTCTGATGATTATTCAAGTGACCTGAGAATTACTAGTGGGATTATCATAATCTTGAAGGCATATGCAGGATTTGGGCTTGACATCAGGCCAACATTATGGTATGGGATATGATTATGATCAGATGCCACAACTTGAGAGATATGCGAGTACTAGTCAATCATCTATCAACGCAAAGTATCGAGGTTTTGGGTACTATCATCCTGGTGCTGATATTGTAAAACCGCCACCGTCATATTACTATGATACATCCTCTACCTAATCATCTTTGCCTACCGGAGCACAGCAGCCATCTTATTATCCTTATGAATTTCATTTTTTTTACTTATCGCAAAGATGATTATGATAATGATTTTGTGCCTCATCACAATTCAATATGAAAATGACTACATTATGCATGTATTTATGAATGTATTTTATGAAATTTACTATATTATGCATTTATCTTGATATTTTAATACCGAGGCGCGGGTATTTATGCATTCTCTTCATGTTAGTGTGCTAGGTGATATGTTTTGAACATATTATATATCAATTTTGATATCTACCATTTTTTAAGATTTTTCGTAATTTTTCAGAATTTTTTGAACTTTTTATGACGTGTTTTATACATATCGCCCGACGCTAAGACTAATGTGGAACGGTGCCCTCCGAGTCGGCGGCCGAGATCACGACTTTGAACCATGCAAGGGATCCTAGCATCTTAGCAAAGAGTGCCAGAAGCTGCAAGCATTGTATTAAGTACATCATTATCTCAAGATTATCGCAAGTCGTCTGCAATCTTTGACAATAACATGAGAGCAAGCACACTCTAAAGAAAAATTAGTGCAATAGATTGAAGTTTTTAAGTCCTACAGGATTCTTAAAGTTATAAGGAAGACTACCAGGAGCCACTTAACAAAGCTTGTGTAAGAAATGAAACACCTGAACATAGTAGCCGTTTAAAGCCTTGAGATCTGGATGCCCTGATTTGCTGCTGCTGCACAACAGACTGCTTTTGTGGCTGCTGCTGCTGCTGAACTGGCTGCTGTTGTAGCTGTTGTAGCCGCTGCTGGTGCTGCTGCTGCAGTTGCTGAAGTAGTAGCTGCTGCTGAACTGGCTACTGTTGTAGCCGCTGCTGGTGCTGCTGATGCAGTTGCTGAAGTAGTAGCTGCTGCTGCTGCTGAAGTAGTAGCTGCTGCTGCTGTTGGAGTAGTAGCTGCTGCTCTTGTTGTGATAGCTGCTGGAATTGTTGCTGCTGGAGAAGCTGATGCAGGTAAAGCTGTTGGTGTTGCTGCTGTTGCATGTACAGAAGCTGCTGATACTGTTGTGTGCTGTGAACCTGTTGGTTCTGTTGCTGATACTAGGCTGGTTGGTGGTGCTGCAATTGTTGGCTAGACTGTTCATTCTGCTGGGGCTGCTGTTGTTGACTCGAAATTTGTTGATTCTGCTGCAGCTGCTGCTGCAGATTCATTCATTGATCAATTTTCTGTTCGTGCTGGGAGTTGCACTGTAGTCGTTGACGTTTTTGCTGCTGCTGCTTGTGAAGATAATAGTACTGCTGTTGATAATACTGCCAGATGTCCGGAGGAATTCCTTGTCTATTTTGAACATATCCGAACTGTTGTTCATTACTCTGTGTAGACTGCTCATTTACCTGAGGCTGAGGCTGAGGCTGAACATATGCAAAGGCCTGCTGCTGCACACTCTGCACTGTCCATGAAAGATTACCAGTTGGGTAAACTTGAGCAGTAGCCATCTGATATTGCCCAAAAGCTTGGTTAGCCTGAGATTGATATGGATAATCTTGAGCTACAACCATTTGTGTGTTCGTAGTTCCAGCTGTAGTCAACTGTGGCTGAACGGGCCACTGTTGAGATTGAGAAGATTGAACATAACACATCTGAGACCAGTTGCCTGCACTAGTTGCATTTTGAGAATATGCAACATTAACAGGTAACGGGCCAGTTGCCTGCACTAGTTGCATTTTGAGAATATGCAACATTAACCGGTAACACCTGCTGCATAGTTGGGTTTGATCGAGATTGCGGCGGAATTAAGTCACAAATTGAATGCAGTTGTAACCCTGAACTTGTGGAGGGGTCGAAGGTTTCGCCTCTATAGGATCAGAAACATGGATTGCTGAGACCTCATCACTATTGCGCTCATCCAGAAGTACATTTTCTCCCACACCAGATGTTGCTTACTGAGGAATATTATGATCACGAGAAGCAGTAGGTTCGGATCGTTGAGTCTCATTATCTTTATAGGTTATTGACAGATTTTCAGGTGAAGGTGGTCTTAAATCATCACCAGGCTCCTGTTCAGGACAGCTTTGAGCTTGATTCTCTTAACTTTGGGATAATCTGTTGTTGCTTCTGGAACTTGAGCTGCATCTTGACATTCCTGAGCTGACACTCTAGCCTCTTCACGTAGTTCAGTTCCTTCTGGTATAGACGGCATTTCCACATCCACAGCAACTTCTGCCAGCTCCTCTGTGCCCTTGCTATCATTTATTGACTGCTTTTCACAACTTCAGTAACTTCTAGCAGTTCCTTTCCCTTGTTACCATTCACAGTATACCTTACAACATCTTCAGCAACTTCAACCAGTTCCTATTTTCCTCTATTATCACTCACCTCGTCTTGTAATTCACGTGTCACCTTCCCTTCTGAGGGAGTATAATCGTTTTCTTCCAGAGATTGACAGTCCACTAAATGCATTCTTGAGCCATCATTTCCGCAAACTTGATGAGATACAGGAACAAACACCTGCCTTCTTCCTGCCACTTCCATGATCAAGGGATTGTCTCTAACCGGAGCACAATGACAATTTCCGATAGGTTTCATTATATGCGGAAACAATTTTCTGTGAAGATCCCATGCCTTTCTGATTTCATGAATAGTCTCCTGAAGGTCTACAAAGTATTGTAAACAAATGAATGTGAGAAGAATAGATAGTCATCTCCAAAAGAAAAACACATCATGCATGCATCGTATAACCATGCCAATTTCATCATCAGTAAGTTGCAGGGATACAGATGCTTTTGTGCTTGGATTGTGGTCCCTTCTTAGAAAAACATACATCCACAGAAACTATCTAATTATCTACTTTCATAAACTAAGACCAAGCATTGCAACACTTGTGTTAAATCTGAAAAGTTGAAATTGGTTGTGTAAAAAATGTTGACTAGCTCCATCACTGTTCAACCGTGTCGCCAATGTGCAGGACCAGAGTACCGAATTGATCCTTGCGTTAACCGGACCACTCAACGGGATTTTCCAAAAAAATTGAAAGATTGAAGGAAACTTAAAAATCTTCAATGTAATATCCCTCTAATTTAAGACCCTTCTGCTAGTGGAAGAAACATTCTTGAGTCCGGTGGTTGAAAGTCTTTTGTGTAACTGCAGTTCTCGTTGCATTTTAATTGAAAATTTTCTTGTCACTAGAAAGAAGGAACATAAATTGCTATTTTCCTCATCAAAATTCAACAGATGTCATGGTAGATTTTACCAATATATATCCATATCTGTCTGAGAAAACATAACTGAACGATTAAAATTTAGAGTTTAAATCTTTTTTTCTTAATCTTTCATATTTTAACATAAATTGCCGTCACTATAATCCAGACACTTCATATTTCAATCTTTCTGGTGAGCTTGACACTCTGACAGGAACATTTGGGAGATTTGGTAAAATATTAACCACAATCATCTCAACCCGAACCCCCAACCTCCAATTTCCTAACCCAAACAAAAACACAATCAGGTATTGATGATTCCAATACCTCCTCCCTTTGCAGTTCTGATGCGTACCTCGTCGGAAGCGTCACCGGATTCCGCCAATAACCGCTCCTCGTCGCCATCTCAACCTGTAACTGAGAAGAAGAACAGGTAGAACATGCAATTTGGGGATGGAACTGGGGAAAACTGATAGGAAAATTAGGGCAAAGTGAGTGCCCTAGCTCTACAAAGGGAGAACTCAGAGATGGGATTAAATTAAACAAATTACACTGGCTGCTCCCTGGAATCGGGTTTAGACCGAGCGGGTTGGCTTCAGGAACTCACCCGCGACCCGACCTGAAACCCTTACTCGTTTAACTCAAGGCGCTGCCTTCACTTTCCGCCAACGAGCTCGGAAGAATATCAGCCTCCACTGTACCAGCTCGAGAAAATCCTGGCCTTCCTCAAGTTCAGTTCTCTCTTTATTGTTCCCCTTTATTTGGGAAGAAGGTTTCGGAGCCCAATTCTTTTCCTCTTTCAAGCCCAATATCAACTGTTTGGTTCAGTTTCGTGTTGAAACTGGATGAAACTATCAACTAAAGTTTGATACCTTCTGGCAGCAGCCAAACCCAATTTTAGTGGATGGTTTCTAGCATCGATTGCAAAGTCATTAATGAGTCGGTACGGCGGCTCCAGAGAACATGCAATTCTAGCACCAGCAAGGTGCTTGTATAAATTACCAAAAGAAATGTAATGGCATCATCAGAGAAGTTTTTGAGAGCAAAGCTGCAGCATTTGCTTCATCCTAGCTTCACAGCTTACTTTTCTTTCATGGTTTTTCGGCTCAAATCCAAGATTGTCGAAACTAAACGCAAACGGGTTTTCTTCTGTAACTAATTTCGATCAAATAAGAAAGCAAAGGGAAAATTAGGGTTTTGGCTGATTTCAGTTCCCAAAAGTATTTTGTTCTAGAGGAAAGAGAGAGACTGATTACCGTTTTTCTACGTGTGAGGGCCCGTAAGTTTCATTCTCCATGACCCTTTTTTGGTGTCTCAGAGCGCAGGCAGTTGCCCAGGCTAGCTCAAAAGAGAGGATCTATAACGGGTCACATTCGGGTCGGCCCCGATCCGGATCTAAATCCAACTCTATTTAAGAAACATGAACCAAAAGTTCAATTTTTTTTATCATGCGGGGTCCACAATCGTTGAAGTAGCCCGAGCCCTTGTCCACACAAATTGAGACGTGCTCACTTAATTTTTTTTCCATTTCCTCACAAATTGGAGATCAAAACCGACCGAGCGAAGCGAAAAAGATTTTCTCTCGTGACTCTTATATAAAATTTATCCGTCCGTCTATCCCCTCATTTTCATCTGCAAGACGAGGGGGGGAGCTGCTCTCCTTCATCGTCGCTGCCCTTTCCCTATTCCCTCCCTGTCCTTCCTCATCTTCTCCTCCTCCTCCTTCCACCATCGTCCTGTCCCCTCCCTCTCCCACTCTCACCTCCCCTTCTTCCACCTCTTCTCCTCCTCTTTCTTACCCCACTGCCCTCTCCTTCTCACCCCTCCTTCTTTCTCCTCTTACCCCCATCTTCTTTGTCACCAGTTAGTTTCTCACCGCTGGCAATATTTTAGTATTTTTCTATCTCATTAAAATATACAAAGTTTCTTTCTAGAAATAATTATTTTCATTTTAGACTCCAAGTTTGTAAATGAAATAACCAACAAAACATAATTTTTTTTAGGCTTCTTATGAGCCAAATTAGCACCACTACAAATCTACAATTATAATGCAAACTCATGGGTTGTCATGGACTCACGTCACCTTATACATGATACTTTTTTTATTAATTAAATTCTAACCATCCATATAAAAGCAATTATAAGAAGTTCAACAATTAACCCTGCATCTAAATTTTTTTTTATCTCAACTCATTTAATAGTTTGATTGTTAAGAGTAAAGAAAACAACTTCTTTTCGTTCATGTCTCTGTCTCACACATCTCACAAAACATTTACTTTTTCAAAACGACATAAAAGTCACAACAAAAAGATGAATAAACACAAAATATATCATTACAAACCATAAAATATTAGGATTTCTTACACGTGCATCGCACATCCCCTATTAAGTTTAGGATGGGGTCAATGGGAAGATCTAGTTCAAGTTTTCTTGCTAACGAGAGAAGAAGAAGAGAAGCATAAGTAGAAATGTTTGTTGTGGTTAAAACAAAAGAGTACTTGATTGTCATTATGATTTCACCTGATACCTGCAGCATTGCAGTCATAGATTTTCTGATCAATAGATTATTCTCCATCCAATTCTTTGAAAGTGTCTTGTTAAACTTTCAGTTCTCGGAGTCACAGAAACACATACAATCAAACAATCAGAAAATGTTCCTAAAAGTGGATTGCGATCAAACTAAAACACAATCCCAGTCTACATTTATAATTTTGCATTCCCCTAAAAAAGGATGAAAATTTCTAGCTGAAAAAAAGGAGGGTGCACATGGTTATATCAACTTCGGAAGCCCTAAAAATCGAGAGAAGAGCCTTTGGCACAACTGCCAGTGGTTGCATACGAGGTCCCACTAGATCCATCAACCGGAGCTTGATTTAATCGTTCTAAGACCAGCCATTTGCACCTGCTGCGTCGCTTCACCTTTATAGAGTATGTGGTTGCTTCAAGGATAACTGGCACCTGATCGTCACCAGGTAAAATTAAATTAGAAACAAAGTCATGATTACAAACGTTTTTGCCATTCTCACTTCCATCCGAACATCTACGATGATAAATTTAGTTTTATGGTTCTCATATAGAAACCGCTAGGGTTTCTTGTGTTTGATAATATTTCTGTATGGAATTCTCGTCTTATTTTATATACACACAGGGAAAGCCCCTTCAGGTAAGATATTCCAGTAAAATCATGCAGGAGGAACATTTATTTAGCAAAACAAGGTTTAACATAACAAATGACGAAACATAATTTAGATTACTGATTATCCTATTCTATTAACATGATGACCAACTCATTTGAACACTAAATCAAAGTTAGGTCCACACAGTCATTTACAAGTCAAAGTAAAGCTTGTCATGAGTGTGGATTTTCCATATCATAAAATTAGTGCAGACCTGAAAACAAAAAACAGGTCATCTGCGTATCCAAGGATGCATATGAAAAATCATAACATTTGAATAGAAGAAGTGATAACTAGTAAATTGCTTGCGGTTCCATGTAATGCAGTCATGAAAAATAGAACATGTGGTAAAATTTCATCAGTGCAATAGAGTACCTGGCTATTAATTTGAGCCACCTTGTGCACATGCAAAAAGCCAACCATGTCTTCATAACCAGTAAGTAGTTTTTTCCAGATCTTTGTCATCATCTGTTTGGAAGGTGTATAACAAACAATTGAACAAGAGCTGAGCAGGTGAAAATTAACAAAAGAAAAGAAGGAAAGAAGGTTATAGAAAGATAATGGAGGACGTATAAGCACTAGAATTTGCCTGGAATTGCTCTCACAGACAGTAGAGTATCTGCCAAATGCTGCCATCTCTTAGAGAAAGAAGGCCGAAGAAAAGAATTTGGAAACGTAATCACAGCAACTGCATTAGAAGATCGTATCATTGCTCTCAGAGATCTGATAAAGGAAACCATATCCCAGTCCTACAATAGTTTGTTTAGTAGAAGTAAATGGAACAAGCGCTTTCATATCTTAAAAAGAAAAACAGTGGATATCTAGTTAAACATATCTACAGGGAAACAAAGATGATAGACAACTGAGCACATATCTGCTTCATGAGGCATATCAACCTCTCAATAAATAAGGCTTGAAAGTCAATAATGGAATTTAAAACTTACCAACTCAGTGTATCCACATTGAGGAGCACAAAGTGATTGTATTGCAATTCGGCCGGCATTGCTTCCATCATTTCTGAAAGTAGAAAGAAATGGAAGAAAAGGAAAAGTTTTATAACAAACTGTATCCGAATTGAACAGTCAGCTAAACAGAAAATGAGAGTACAAATAAACATGTCAACATTAAAGAGAGAAATTATTCCAGCATAATTATCATGTTGTAGTTAACATTTACTTCACAAAAATAACTAATTGTTAAAACAATCTGTTATTTATGCAACTGAATGCGTCAGCTACATACTGTTTGGCCTTTGTTGCTATGGTTTGACATCTCCAGAGGACATTGTATGCTAAATAATTTTTGCCACAAGTTAGTGCACTCTAATTCTGTGCCATGCCTTTTATTCGCTACCTGGTGAATGAGACGATCAAAAGGACAGTGTATCCCACGAGAAAAACAAGAAGTATACTCTAATTATGTGTCATGTCTATAATCCGCTCCCTCGTTGAATGAGATGATCGGCAGGACTATGCCGCTTATAAACTAGGAAGCAGACACTTCAAACGTAGAGTCATGTTGTGTTCGACACGTGACAAACACCTACATTAGACATGATACTTCTATTTTTTCTGTACTTTCTAAACTTCGTTTTGCGTCAATATAGCGTGCCATATTGTGCTTATATTTGTGCAACATAGCTTGTAAAGCTATGGGGGGCAAAGCGGAGGCAGAGCTTAGGCTTTATCGGACTTTAGTGGCAAAAAGTGCCAATATTTTTTAAGAATAAAAATAGTAAAGACAAAAAAAATTAGAAAAGAATTTTAAAAATAAAAAATTTCATAGCCAATAAAGAAAATAAAAATTCAGCACTAAAATTTAGCGATAACAATAACAATAAACATAATAAAATGATACATGCAATGTCAAATCTTCTAAATCTAATAGAGAGGGTTGAAGTGTCCCAAAGTGAACTTAGCGACACAGGGTTTAAGGGGGGCTTTAGCGGGCTCTTTACAACAGTGCTATGGGCGAAATCTCAACCCAGCAATATCGTGTGAGTGAAGAGGCACAATGCCCCTCATAAAGCTCTGTCGTCGAGGGCGCGATGATGACAAACTCGTAGAAGCCATCGGCTAACTTCATGCTAGCGACAGTGTGCCGAACGGTTTACAACTCTCCATCAGCTTAGTGCAATCTACTAATTTAGTAATTCAACGACAAACACGTGAACCATAGCCTTTAGAGCATTCTCCCAAAGTGGTAGGCGTCTACAATAATATCACTTGAGGTTTATAGTCACCCAAGCTCGTGATGGTGACAAACATAGGGAGTAATATGAACACTGGGAGCTCCAGTATGTTCTTCAGTGAAAAGAAAAAGTTGGTTTCATCTTTCCCGTTAATGTTCCTCTTGAAAAGAGATCTCTTGAGCAAAAAGAGAAGCGCTTTGATAAACAAATTTTCCAGCACCCACATTTCCAGGTCAAGAATCTATTAGCATCTGGCAACCCATGTGTCCGCCGTTTATGGTCTGTCTCTTTGCTGCTTGCAGGGTATACACCTTTGCTCCCTACCTCTAATAAGTTTTGCCACAAGTTAGTGTACTCTAATTACGTGTCGTGCCTTTTATTCGCTCCCTAGTTGAGTGAGATGGTTAGAAGGACTGTGTATCCCACGAAAAAAACAAGCAAGTATACTCTAATTATGTGTCGTGTGTGTAATCCGCTCCCTCCTTGAGTGAGATGATCGGCAGGACTATGCCACTTGTAAACTAGGAAGCGCACACGCTTCAAATGTAGAGTCATGTTGTGTTAGACACGTGTAAGACACCTGCATCAGACATGATACTACTATTTTTTATGTACTTTCTAAAATTCGTTGTGTGTCAATATATCGTGCCATATTGGGCTTGTAATTGTGCAACATAGCTTGTAAAGCTATAGGGCATGTTGTGGAAAGCAAAAAACAAGAGCACAGGGCTTAGGCTTTATGACTTTAGCAGCAAAAGCGCCAATATTTTTTTAAGAATAAAAATAATAAAGACAAAATTAGAAAAGAATTTAAAAAATAAGAAATTTCATAACTAATAAAGAAAATAAAACAAATCATCGCTAAAATTTGGTGATAACAATAACAATAAACATAATAAAATGATACATGCATTGTCAAATCTTCAAAATCTAGTAGAGAAGGTTAAAGTGTCCCAAAGTCGACATAGCATCGCAGGGGTTTAAGGGGGGCTTTAGGAGGCTCTTTACAACACTGCTATGGACGAAATCCCGATCCAGCAATATCACGTGAATGAAGAGGCACAATGCCCCACATAAAGCTCTGTCATCGAAGGCGTGATGATCACAAACTTGTAGAAGCCATCGGCTAACTTCATACTAGCAACAATGTGCCGAACAGTTTACAACTCTCCATCAGCTTAGTGCCATCTACTAATTTAGTATTTCAAGGACAAACACGTGAACTATAGCCTTTAGAGCATTCTCCCAAAGTGGCAGATAGACATAAATATCACTCAAGGTTTATAGTCGCCCAAGCTCGTGATGGTGACAAATGTTGGGTGTAATATGAAGACGGGGTGCTCCAGTATGTTCTTCAGCGAAAAAAAAGGTTGGTCTTATCTTTCTCGGTAATGTTCCTCTCTCGAAAAGAGATCTCTTGAGCAAAAAGAGAAGCGCTTTGGTAAACAAATATTCCAGCACCCAGGTTTCCAAGTTAAGAATCTATTAGCATCTGGCAACCCATGTGTCTGCCGTTTATGGTCTGTCTCTTTGCTGCTTGCAGGGTATACTCCTTTGCTCCCTACCTCTACTTCCTTTAGTCGCGCAATGTTCAGCAGATTGTGTTGCTTGACTTAACACACTATGTTCTATGCACCTCTGCACCTTTTAGTGTGTTAATGGCTATACAAATCCTTTCGAATATAGCACCATCTGCCTTAAGGGGATCGCAGTTTCGTGGAGTCCTCCAGAGACTTATTCAGACTCCAACTTCCAGATGTACCTTCGCTTCCATATATATTCTTCTACGCTATCTTGTCGATTGACTGATCACCTGCCATGAATGCAAAGATTCAATGGTAGCAGTGGTGAAGGAGAAATGGATGACTTTCATTTTCAGAATTAGTAGAAGAAAATGTGCCCAATCCTTGGAGTAGTGCCTGAAATTTGCCAACTAACCTCCTAGGTTTCTTTCCTGTATTACTGCAGCTAGACAAAGGTACCAGAAAAGAATCAACATCAGCCAAGTCTGTAATATCCCACCCCCCCCCCCCCCCCACCCCCCCCCCCCCCCCAACCAAAACCCAAAAAAAAAAACCCGCGTAATTGAGTGACATGATCCGTGGGACCAATATTTTCCAATCAACAACTAGCCTTCTAGGTTTCTATGCCCTTAATTAATGCATCTTAAGGAAGGTACCGACTCAAAGGGTCAATGTCAAGTTGATAGCTAGCTGAAAAGTTTGACCAATCTATCTGTAAGCCTTTACCCAGTTAAAGTTGTGATCCACATGTGACCTCATTTTGATTGGAAAAGGATTAGATGATAAATTCAATATGGTAATAATTACATTTTTAAACTTCATCATCGGAAATTTTAGAAATGCATTCATTATCTTGATCCCTTAAGCACTTCCTACATAACTTTACCAAAGAAAAAAAATGACTGACTTACCTTTAACACTCCACTGCCTCTCCAATATTTTAACATCTGAAGGTTTTCGGTTTCTGGTAGGAAAAACATACCTTCTTCTGTTTGGCACTATCGGCTTGTCCCTCCTCTCCCATGATCCGAATTCAAGTATCCGCCATACAGAGCTTTCTCCTAAAATGACTAACAATCCCTACACCTGCAGAAATACGGTATACTCTCTTCTTAGAAAACAATCTTTGATCCGCTTGCCTCACTTTCCAAATAAGGGGAAACTACTCTCCTCCATGTATTTACGGCAAGTTCATATATTCATCATGCACTTGCAAATCCAAGTATTGGTTCTCCAACAGTATTTTCCTCATTTCAACTTCGGTGAACCTTGAAGATCAACACCCCCCCAACCAAAAAAAAATCCTCCATCCTTCTCCAACAGAAGCATGGGCCAATTTTTTGTGATCTTTCTGGCAGGTCTTGGCAGGTAATTGGTACTGATTAAATTAAGTTAATTATCACAAGCACATGAACCTAATAGACGTCAACTACATGTTGTGACTTATTTGCTAGAACCACTTATATAATTACTCACCAGTTCCTCCACCAGTGCAACCCCAGTTTGATCAGCATGGTATACTTTTTATTTATTGGGACACCAAGAACTTACTTGTGGGTCCACAACTCAGAAACCTTTTCCCCTTTTGGAAGATACGGAAGGAAACAACCTCTTTAACTTGTTTTATCTCTTTATGCAACTTTGTTGCCGAACTTCAGTTCGCATTGTTATGCATAGTAGTTTGTTACCATATATCTCTCTCCTCCTATGTTGTGCTATTATAGACTTGGTATCCTATAATCAAGGAATTGACAAGCCTTCACAAGAGCTAACTAGCCCCATAAATAAGTTCTATCACATCACAATGAGATTCATCATCTTAATGGTAACCATAAATTTTAATTAAAAATAATCAAAATCCATATCTTAAGCAAGAAGTTGGTGGCTCCCAATCGCAATGACATCTGAATTGGTATTATATTCATAAACAGACACCGGTAAACAAAATGATCAGCCACAGATATTAGGATGTCAGTCTGGGAAGGAAAAAATGCAACAAAGGAGTTAGATCCAAGTCCAAAGCATCAGAAGTTTAGATAGCTGAGGGCCAAAAAAGCAGATAAAGAACTACAGAAAAGTATAACTTAGAAACATATAAAAGAAACTAGGTTTAGCTCACAGATAAATCACTACTGACAACTCAAAGGTATATGCCTGAAAGATGAATTATAGAGATGAATCATTTAATCAGAGGCCCATGAGCCAAATCAAAAATCTATTGTAAAGTTAATTACTGTAAGAATATAATTAACACCATAGACAATAAGTGCAGATTAACCCTTTTAAACCAGTAGGAGATGTGATGTGAAACGGTGGGTGTGTGTCATGTAGGAAATCAGTGATATACTCAAACTTGCTACGTTTCACCAAATAAAACGATCTTCGGCAGGAAAGTAACTCAAAACTAACAATGTCAAACAAATGAATTTTACAAAGTATTGCATGCTAGCTTTGAACATTTCTAATCTCAGAAAGATCTAACTACAATAGTTATATCATGCATGACAAGTTCTAATCTTAATATTAATGATAAGCGATCAAAAAAATTGCAGCGTCACACATCTCACCATATAGTGGACAACATGAGATAAAGATAATACTCTAGAGATGAGATGAAGTAATTGATGTATAGTTCAACTAATAAATAGATTGCTTTGAAATAAAATTACAAACCAAGAACTCGCCGTCATACTCCAAGGGAAAACTTAGAAGCACGTTTTAGGTACCCGTAGCCACTGCTGTTGCTGGAATTTTATTGTTGCTGCTTCTGCTCTGCTCTGCTGCTAGTCTGCTGGTGGTGTGATGGTTGTTGTTGCTGCTGGCTGCTGCTCCTCCTCCTCATGTTGGCCGCAGCTGCTCCTGCTGCTGCTGCTGCCGCCTGCTGCTACTGTTGTTGCTGCTGACTGCTGCTCCTGCTGTTGGCCGCTACTACTGCTGCTAGTCTGCTGCGTCTGTTGTTGCTGCTGTTGATTACTGTTGTTGTTCGGAGGAGGGGATGTTGGGAGAAAAAGAAGAAACTAAAGAGAGGCAGGAAAGAGGAAGAGGAGCTACATATGCAAGAGGGGGTAAACTTTCACTTAAAACATTCAGTCCAGAGGAAAGAAGGGAGAGAGGAGAAAGGGGAGAGGCATTGGTAGGGAGAAAGCTACTGGATTTCAGTTCATTCATTCATCATTCATTGTTCGCAAAGGAGTAGAGAGGAGAAGGAAGAATGCAAAGAGAAGGCAACAAGGTTAGAAGGCAAAGAGTGTTCATTATCATCCATCATCTCCAAACAAGTACACAACCATGCCTCATATAGGCTATAAGTTACAGCTACCACATAACTACCCATAACTTCCCATTACATTACACACTCATAACTACACCACTACTACACATGATGGCCATAACTACCACCACTACTTAGTACATGGACACAAATACTAACTACTCAAATACAAACACAAATACCATGAAAATAAAGCTGAAAATATAATAGAATTTAGCTAAGATGTCCCATCAATTCTCCCCAGATGGGAGAGAACTCGACCCCGTCGAGTCAACTGCATAATTGTCTCTTGCTGCTGTAGGTTTATTTCTGGCATCTCAGATTACTAGTCAAGCTGTATCATAAATTCATCATCTAAAATGTTATCAATTTTCTCTGTTGTATAGGATGAATATTTGGAAGTAGGGAAGTGAAGGACTCTCAAAAATTAGCTCAGGATAAGGCTCATCAACCAGTGGGTTGTTTATGGATAATCAAGACGTTGTAAACCACTTAGCCTTCAATATTGAAAATAGAACTGATGCCAAATCTATAACAAAAGTATTGTAATTTAAATTCTTTTAAGATTTTGAAAAATCCAGCACTACTGGCATGCAAATCTTTAACAGTTTCCTTGGGGAACCATTTCGGACGAATCCGAATCATCACAAAATTGTCAACACTAAAAGTTTTAAATTCCTTTCCTGATCTCAGATCATAACTTATAGTTAGTGTTAGTTGTTCAAATATATCACTGATTTCTCATGTGCAAAACTTACATGTGTGTGATACAATATGATGCAGCTCAGATGTTTAGGCGTAAAATGCAGACTCAGAAACCCTATAATGAAGTGCAGTAGAGAACTTAACTTAGTGTCGGTCATTGCTAAAGAGTCTTCCAAAAGATAGCTCGGGAACTTTAACTCTTTATTGGATATTAAAGTTTTAGGCACTTGGTTCAGTGGTCATCAATATACACGACCTCGATCAAAAAGGATTATCAGGCGAATCATCCTGTGCGGTAATTTACCTGTTATTTTAATGACATCAAGTGAGATCCTCACAGGTAAAGTCTGAATGAAAGCACATTTAGGTTTAACCGTAATGGCAGAAAAGTTTATGATATGTAGAACATTAGTTTATTCCATAATGATACCCTTCAAATCTTTGGATATAGATTGACTATAGATGGTAAAATCCTTTATCTGTCCTACGTCCTTTGTCACTATATAATTCCAAAACTTGTCCTCATAGACATAGGTGTTTATTGGGATGAGGAATTATGGTTTACCCTCTAGTGACAACTCATCAACCTGCCTTTCAAATTCAGTTTTCTCGGCAGGATTCAACCTAGGGTGTGGCAAGTCGGAAAGGCTAGCCCCTAGTATGAAGTCAATGGCGTGTTGGATATCATGTGTCGATGGTAGCTTGCACAGGAGGTCTTCAGACAAGACATCATCAAGCTCCGTAGTCACAGGGGTGACTTCGGCGAGCGACAAAGTACTCTTTTCAGGAAAGATATCACTGAACTCCGTAGTCACTGAGGTGACTTCGAGAGGGATCAGAGAACTCTCTTTAGGAAAGATATGAATAGACTCTGTGGTCAATGGGATCACCTCGAGTGGACTCGAAGTACTGGATTCTTCAATATTACCACCTATGTTCTCTTTGTCAGAGTTGGAATATTCTGGTTCTTCTGCCTGGTAAGAGAACTCTTCAAAGTCAGACTCCTTGTTTGTTACATACAGTTTATCAATGATAACTCTGACTGGGCTTGGTGTCGGCAGTAGAGGAGGTAGGTGCTGACGACCAGAGCAGACAACGACACTAGAGGTTGACAGTAAAGGAGGAAGGGGCTCTGGATTTGTTACAGGTGGTTTCTTAACTTTAGTTATTTTAACTGGAGCTGGACAGTTGACATCAACATGCCCGTAACCCTGACATTTGTTACTCTGGATTGCCGGATGATAAGAGGTGGACTTGAATACTTGATCCAACCTAGTGATGCAACTCAAAATTTCATCTATCTTTTGGAGAATTGTGGAGTTGGTGTCCATATTGATGATTTTGGATTCACTAATTTTTTTTAACTTAATGTAAGGTGTTCCTGCCTAAACCTTGTGCTCTGATGCTAAACTGATGTGAAACGGTGGGTGTGTATCGTGTAGGAAATCAGTGATATACTCAAACTTGCTACGTTTCACTAAATAAAACGATCTTCGGCAGAAAGTAACTCAAAACTAACAATGTCAAACAAATGAATTTTACAAAGTATTGCATGCTAGCTTTGAACATTTCTAATCTTAGTAAGATCTAATTACAATAGTTATATCATGCATGACAAGTTCTAATCTCAATATCAATGATAAGCGATAAAAGAATTGCAGAGTCACACATCTCACCATATAGTCGACAACATGAGATAAAGATAATACTCTAGAGATGAAGTAACTGATGTATAGTTCAACTAATAAATAAATTGCTTAGAAATAAAATTACAAACCAAGAACTCGTCGTCATACTCCAAGGGAAAACTGAAAAGCACGTTTAGGTACCCGTAGCCGCTGCTGTTGCTGGAATTTTGTTGCTACTGCTTCTGCTGTGCTCTGCTGCTAGTCTGCTGCTGGTGGCGGTGGTTGTTGCTGCATGCTACTGCTGTTGTTGCTGTTGCTGGCTGCTGCTCCTCCTGGTACTGTTGCTGCCCCTGCTGCTGCTGGCCGCAGCTGCTGCTGGCCGCAGCTGCTGCTCCTGCTATTGGCTGCTGCTACTGCAACTTGCTGCTGCTGTTCCTGCTGCTGCTGCTAGTCTGCTGCGTCTGTTGTTGCTGCTGTTGATTATTGTTGCTGTTCGGAGAGGATGTTGGGAGAAAAAGAAGAAACTAAAGAGAGGCAGGAAAAGAGGAAGATGAGCTACATATGCAAGAGGGGGGTAAACTTTCACTTAAAACATTCAGTCAGAGGAAAGAAGGGAGAGAGGAGAAAGGGGAGAGGCATTGGTAGGGAGAAAGCTACTGGATTTCAGTTCATTCATTCATCATTCATTGTTCGCAAAGGAGTAGAGAGGAGAAGGGAAGAATGCAAAGAGAAGGCAACAAGGTTAGAAGGCAATGAGTGTTCATTATCATCCATCATCTCCAAACAAGTACACAACCATGCCTCATATAGGCTATAAGTTACAACTACCACACAACTATCCATAACTTCCCACTACATTACACACTCATAACTATACCACTACTACACATGATGGCCATAACTACCACCACTACTTAGTACATGGACACAAATACTAACTACTCAATACAAACACAAATACCATGAAAATAAATCTGAAAAAATAATAGAATTTAGAGCTAAGATGTCCCCATCAAGATGAGAGAGAAAAAACAGTGCAAACCCCATGATATTGTAATTACTTCCAATCTGGCAAAGATATTTTCAGTAAAGAAAACATTAAGAGAGAGATATATGTCTCACCGAGGAAGTTTACTTAAAAAAGAGGAACAACGTTCATGTAGGACTGCAAGATTTGGAGAGTCTTGAATGGTAACACAGTCAATAGATTGTGCAACAAGCGAATCTCTACTGAGAGGCTTTCTCAGGTCAAAATCATTGCCGAATTCCTGCTTAATGTCTGCTGCAACATTTCAGACATTCCTTTAGCATTAGACAAGTTAATTAACAAGATTGTAAACTGAACATTTTAATTCATACCACTAAAATCAAAAGTAGAAATTTAGAAGACGTCAAGCCAAAGAAGTGCAAATGGCAAATGGTTTTGTTGTCAGTACAGTACTAGGCGCTAATCTGCACTTAAATGACGTAAGCCTAGACACTTCTTATTAAATCTTAGAACTTGAAGTGAACACATTTGTAGACACATCTTCGTTTAGATTTGTGAAAAAACGTGTGGGCATTTAAAGTGAAATGCCAAGCGGTTTTGTCGTCAGTACTTGGCTTTCAAATCAATAATATTTGTTTCCCTTTTTATTACTCTTATTGGCTGCCAAATGCTCCTTATTGACAGAAAACTCTTTCCCCCCATCATTTCTTCTATCACTTCTTCCATCTAAACAAGTGTTAACTTAATGATACAACACGGCAGCAATTAAATAAGAAAAACAAAGTAAAATTCAAGAAAATGAACATTTATATACTATGACATGACAGTGAACGTTTTGTCACAAATTCAAGAATATAAAATCTAGAACACACACATGTATACTGTACCAAATTCAACAAGATGCTCAATGCTTGAGGCAAACAAAAATAATGGATTATGTTAAATTGACGGTGAAATAGCCTGATCTATATAATTTCCATTATCAAACTTAAAGTTGCAGCATAAACTTTTTAATTCCCTTTGGTAAACTTTTAATTAACTCCACCAGTGCACCGTTCACTACCTATCCCAAAGGATAAAGGAGGAAGGTTGCGGTAGGCCTGTGACAGCCAACGTAAAATATTGTCACATATTATGAACATGAACCAAGAACTAAATTTCGTTGGGGCATTCCCTACTGAGCGACACGCTACATCAGAGCTCGAGTATAGTGAAAAGTCGGCAAGGATTGCTAGGTCATCGTTCAGAAATGACGCGCCACATCGGCGCCAGAATGTGGTGTCCAATGAGCAAAAGTTCTCACACTTTTATGAGCAGGTGAGTAAAAAAGTTAGCTCATGAATATATGATTAGGTTAGCATCGTGAAACATAGGTTCTCTTGTGGTAAATTAGCAGAGTTAGTTGATGTTATGGTTAGAAGGAATGTTAGTATTTTGTATGTGCAGAAGACTAAGTGGGTGAGTGAAAAAGCTAAAATTATAGAACATTGGGGTTATAAACTTTAGTATACTGGTAGAGATAGAAATCGTAATAGGGTGGGTGTGATCATAGATAAACAATTGCTTGAGGATGCGGTGGAGGTTAGGAGGAAAGGTGATAGAATTTTACTAGTTACACTTATTTTAGGTAGGGAGATTTTTCATGCTATTAGTGTCTATGCACCACAAGTAAGACTTGATGAGTCTAGTAAGCGTCAATTTTGAAAGGATTTAGGTGAGATAGTGCAAGGGATACCCATTAGAGAAAAGTTTTTATAGGCGGTGACCTTAATGGGCATATAAGAACTAGTCGTTATGGGTTCAATAGTGTACATGGAGGATTTGGTTTTGGGAGAAAAAATAAACCAGATAACTCGATTCTAGATTTTGTTTTGTCTTATGATTTGATATTAGCGAATACTTGATTTAGGAATAGAGAATCTCACTTGATCACTTTTAGAAGTGAATCAAGTGCGAGCCAAATAGATTTCTTTTTAACTAGGGTATAGATAGAGGTAGTCAGTGTTTTAAATATCGGATATCGGCGATATACCGGTCGGCAAAATATATACCAGATACTGGATACCGGGTGATATGTCGCAATATGACACTAAATACCGATTGATATATCAATAGAAAATACATATAAGACATTATTAAAAGAAATAAGTTATTATCCAAACATCATATAAAAACATCATTGAAATACCATAATGAACATAGAATAAAATAAAACAATCTCTCAAGTAAAAAATAATTATTATTATCTAAATAAGCAACTACAAGGACCGATATATCAGATATTTCATCTCAGATATCGGCCGATATATCGGCCACGTGGCGATATATTGGCCAATATCAGTCCAAAACGATATCCGGTAAATTTTTGCACTTATCGTATCGTTTTAGATAAAATACCGGTACCTCGGCCGATATACCGGCATATCAACCGATATTTAAAACAATGGAGGTAGTTGCATTGATTGTAAGGTAGTATATGGTGAGAATGTAGTAACCAACATAGGCTCTTAGTTTTAGATGTTAAGATTAGAAGGAGATTTAGAAAAATAAACGTAAGTTAGATCTTAAGATTAAGTGGTGACGACTAAAAGAAGATAACCAAGGAGTCTTTGTAGATTGAGTGGTACATGAAGCAGATTGGAAAGCCCAAGAAGATCCCAATACAACATGGAACAATATTGCTAGCTGCATTAAAAGAGTAGCCAAAGATGTACTTGGTGAGTCACGAGATGGTGCTCCACCATGTAAGGACAAATCATGATGGAATGAAGAGATAAAAGCTACCATTAAGATCAAACGAGACTCTTACAGAGATATGAAGAAAAACTATTATGGAGTGAGTTTTGAGAGGTATAAGCTAGCCAAGAAGGAGGCTAAGAAAGCTGTTCAAAATGCAAGAAATAAAGTGTACAAAGAAGTGTGTGAGAAGTTGGACACCAAAGAGGTTAAAAAAGATATATATAGAATTGCCCGAATAAGGGAGAGAGAGACTTATATACTGTGAGGTGTGTCAAAGATGAGGATCAGAAGGTTTTAATTCGAAATGAAGAAATAGAGAGTTGGGTGACCTTACCATTCAGTGCCATGATATAAGCTGTAATTATATGCGTAGAATTAGCGAATCTGAAGTTAAAGAGGCCTTGAAGAGGATGAAGTCGAGGAAAGTTGTTGACCTGAATGAAATTCCTATTGAGGTATGGAGATGCTTAGGAGAGATGGGCATTGACATGGGCGTGAGATGGCTGACAAACCTCTTTAACAAGATCTAGCTAACTAAAAAGATGCCAAATGAGTGAAAGAGGAGTACCCTAGTACCTCTCTATAAGAACAAGGTTGATATCCAGAATTGTTCAAAGTACCGTGGAATAAAACACATATATCACACCATGAAGCTTTGAGAAAAGGTAATTGAACACAGGTTACGGCAGAATATTAACATATCAGAGAACCAGTTTAGGTTCATGCCGTGACGATTGACGATAGAGGCTATTCATTTACTTCGTCAACTTATAAAGCAATTTCGAGAGAAGAGAAAAAATTTGCAAAAGTATTTATTGATTTAGAAAAAGCTTATGATAAGGTGCCAAGAGAGGTATTTTGGTGAACATTGATGAAAAGGAGAATTCTCATCAAATATATTGACATAATTAAGGACATGTACGATGGAGTAGTGAAAAATGTCAGAACTTGTGGAGGTATAACAAATATTTTTTCTATCACAACTGGATTGCATCAATGATCTGCATTAAGTCGATTCTTATTTGTCATAGTGATGGATGAGCTTGCTAGAGCTATTCAAGATGAGATATCGTGGTGTATGCTATTTGGTGATGATATTATCCTAGTCGATGAGACAAGAGCTGGAGTAAATGCCAAACTGGAGCTATGGAGGTAAACTCTAGAATCTCAAGATTTCAGATTAAGTAGGGGCAAAACAGAGTATATGGAGTGCAAATTCAGTAAATAAGGAATCTGAGATTATGGTATTGTGACACTAAACGGACAAGAAATACCGATGAACAGACAATTTAAGTACTTGAGTTCTATTATCCAAAAGGATGGGGAGATCAATAGTGATGTCGACCATAAGATCCAAGCCGGCTAGTTCAAATAGAGTGCTACAAAAGTTTTATGCGATCGTAACATTTTATGGCTGAAGGGAAAGTTTTATCGGACTGCTATTAATCCAGCTTTGTTATATGACACAGAATGTTGGGCTATAAAGAGATATGATGCCCATAAGATGAGTGTAGCGGAGATGCGCATGCTTCGTTGGATGTGTGATAACACGAGGAGAGATAAGGTGAGAAATGAGAATATTCGTACTAAAATAGGCGTCGCCCTTATAGAAAAGAAGATGAGAGAAAACCGCCTACGATGGTTTAGTCATGTACAACGTAGACCTACAGATGCGCTAATCCGACGAGTAGAGCTTATCAAATTAGGGTAAGTTAAAAGAGCACAAGGGAGACCGAAGAGAACATGGATGGAGGTGATACGACAAGATATTAGGCTAAAGGTGAATGAAGGCATATTGCTCGATAGGAATGAGTGGGGAAAGTTGATCTATGTGCCTGATCAGGCGTAATTCTCTTTTGGTTCATGTAGCCTACCCTAAATACTTGGGACAAATCGCTTAGTTGTTGTTGTTTGGTAAACTTTTAATTCCCTTTGATAATCTACAACATATTAAGTCATAAGGCTTTCCCCTGAACATAACATCTTAACAAGAAGCATAGATTTCTCTACATAGTAGAAATGGAAAAAAGAAAGAAATTACATTCCATGTTTGGTTTTAAAAAAATCTAAATTATAGTAAAAGGAACCTAAACAATTACCTCAATTCAGTAAATTTGAAAAAAATACGAATATTACTTACAGCTATCAATTCAGAGCACACAATATATCATTTTGTCAAACAAGTTATTTGCATACTATAGAGAAGTAATAACAATACAGAACAATTACAAACTTGCATTAGTTGTTATGAATCAAACATGAAATAACTTTTAAATTGGGGTATTCAGTGAATACATTCATTCTCGACAACCTATGTAGCACGAAAACCTAAAAAAGAGGAGAAACTCAAAGCACAATGGAAAAGATGCAACATCTACACTGAAACTCAGAGTGAAGCAACAAAATATCTTTTTTTAATGAAGTTCACATAAATTCAAGGATCCTCAGGAAAAAAAAAAAAGTTCAGCAGTTTTATAGAAATTTGATGATCCCACGCCAATTCCCTCCATCTCGTACAAATTCTGGAGATCTCGGACTAGACTAGTGAGTCAAACTGCACATGGTGAGATCGAAGAAGATTTCTAAGTTTGATGAAATCCAGCGATCTTCAGTCGAGATCGACCTGATGATAAGAGTGATGAGAAGGTGACATT
>JAVJIF010004328.1:0-162500 GCA_038442645.1 Agave tequilana | reverse complement strand
TCTTACAAAAATAGTCAAATATTTTTTCTATTTTTCAAAAAGTTTTTTTAAAAGTAAAGAAAAGTGTTAATTTTTTTTTTAAGAAAAAGAAAAGTTATGTTAGACCCTCCCCCACACCTATCTCATGCATTGTCCTCAATGTATGAATTAATGCATAGATGCATGAAAAGAAGAAAGGGAAGGAAAATGGTTACCTTAAGGTGGTGGTTCCGGTGGTGGTCTTGATTGGTCCACGAAACGCGGCCCAATCAACTTTTCTTGGGTCTCGGAGGAACCCACCAGCACTATCTTTAATATAACCTTAAAAAGATATATCCATGAAGGATTTTTATTAAATATTTGACCCATCTATTTCCATATTCCATAACTAATTTCGAAGTCAAATTTGTCAACACCTCGTCCCAGAATGGAGTATGAAATGATAGAACAGTTGACTTGGACTCAGAAAGGACAGGAACTAATACCGACTCGGGAAGGTGACTTAATCAAGTAAAGGTTCAGGAGTCGAAATAGGTTCAGAAATTGGGTCCAAGTCAGAAGTTGAAACTCCCAGTCCCATGTATTTCCAATATGGAATGTGACCTAATATGGTGATTCCAGTTCAGGAATGATAGGTGGAGGAATCAAAACTGACTCTAGAATATTATTCAAGTTTGGTAATAAAACAGGAGTCAATATTGATTTAGAAAGTTGAACTGGATCACATATGTGAGAATCTAGGTCACATATCTCATTGAGTTCAATATCAAAAAATGGAGAACTTGCCAATTTATCCATGGGATTTTCAAAATTGTAAAGTTGGTCAAGTTCAACATGATCCTCAAAGATGGGTGATTCAATTTCTTTATGAATGGTACAGGATCCAATATTGACTCCGGGAAAAGATTGAAGTCAGGTGAAGATACCGGAGTCATAATCGAATCAGGAAATAATTGAATCACTAAGTTGGGGTTCAGGATCATAATCATTTTCAAGTTCTATTTCAGGAAAAGATAACTTGCTAAACTATCAATATCTTTTTCAAATTTGGAGTTTGGGCAAGTTCAAATGGTTGTACTGAAATAGAATCTTGATTTCCAAAACTACATGACTCATCGGCTCTAACAGAATGGTTAGTGACATCAGGCGGTGGGAACGTAGAGATTCGCCATCATATCTATTCACTATTACGAGCATTTTGAGCCTGAATCATGGATTCAAGCATCTCTTCATAGGTGATATGTTCATTGTTTTGATGAAAAGATGAAGAATTGTCTTGGAAATGGTAGTGAAATTGTGAGTCCATCAGATTTTTGGATTTGTGTTTGGACTCACGCATACTCATTTCCATGATTGATGGTTTCCTATTTTGGACGGGTGGAACTGAGTATGAATCTTGAACATAATGTGGACTGGGTGGAGAAGGAGGGCAAGTGGTTGAAATTATGCTCGGTGGAGGTGAATCCCCACTGACTCGGTGAAGAGTTGAAATCATTATGAAAATTATAGTTATTAGATGGGGGGTATGGGTCATATTGATTCGGATAAGACCATCGGCACACTAGGTTGGTCAAAGTTATGATATGCCGGGTTGGTAATATCCGAAAATGAAGTCGGTGTGTAATATGGATTAATTATTGTAGTTGAAAAAATATTATTATAGTCCATATCACACAATAGAATACAAACAAAGAAAAACAAACAAATAAACAAACAAAAAAGAAAAAATTCTAGCCTAAGTTAGGGTAGACTTAAGACCTAGACGACTCCTAACTGGTTAGACTGTCCACGGGAGGTCTAATGTAGACTTTAACAACAAGCTAATCAGCCAGGTCAGGGCAAGGTTGGTGGGAGGTTTTCCGTCAAAGACGTTCCTTAATTAATAACCACCAACCTTCGGGATTTCGGCCCTCAATCCCTTTCCTAGACACTGATTTTGCAGGAGTTAGATTCCAACATTTTTCCCCCTTAGGATAATCTCCTAATTGAGTCCGAGATGTCCCTAGGGCCAACGTCTACTCAATTTTAGTTAGGCTTGGATTAGTGAGTGCTTTGATTCTGATTTTGGGCTAAGAAAGGGTGATTAAATCCCCACCTTATCTTATTATTGGGTTGGGTGCCCTTAAAATCAGTTTTTTTGTGCAAGTGTACAAGATGAATAAGATGCACTCAAAGCGATATAAATCAACCAAGAGATAGTCCTATTCTAGATGCAATGCAAACATACCTTGCTCCAGCACACTTCAACAGTAAAAAAATGAATTGAAAAAACGCGTGCCTAAAATGCAAACGTCTAATCAATTTTTAACTTTTGCAACAAACGTTTACTGTTGATTATTAGCAGGCTTATGTGATGGCATATAGGAAATAAAGAATTGCAACAAACTAGATTTTTGTAAAACTAAGCAGCCCTGCAAAAAGCTGTTAGTAGTCAACTCTTCATTGCCGCGGTTTCGCAGCTTTTGCCGTGGAAATGCGGCAATTCAGAGGGCCCTTGGTCTCTGCTTTCTAGAGCAGAGGCCCAAGGCCACTTGTATGTCACTGCAATATTAATTTCCTGCTTTGATTGCCCTGTAACCTGCAATAGAGAAGAAAATTCGTTTAGTTCTAAAAATTTTCAAAAAAATTCAGATTTCAAAAAAACATGTTACCCTCCCCGGCAACGGCGCCAAAATTTTATTGAGGCTAAACCTACACACAAAATACGGATTTTCAGATCTTATAATAAAACTTGTGCAAGTGCTCAATACTTCCGCTATAGCAAGTGGCTAATGCGGGTCGTGATCCACAAGGAGGTTTGCGATGGAAGCGTTTACAGTTTTATTGAAATCGTTATCAAACTAAGCGAAGGTTCTTCTCTGTTTTTAAAGTTAAGAAAAGAAAAAAAGTTATAGTTAAAGTTAGAGAGAAAGCGAGAGATGAAGAAGGTGGAAATCAGAAAATGATGAAAAGCGACTATGTACAATGAAGTGGAGAAGAATGAAAACGATTTGGAAGAAGTGGTTGGTGATCTAAACTAAGAAAGAAAAGAAAAGAAGTAAGAGATACTTACCTAGATTGATTGATGACTTACTTGAAAACCTTTTTGCAAGTTCTACCTTTTTGCTTCGGAGGCATTCAACGCATAGATCATAAACTCGAGCTCGGTCCCCGTGCACATTATATCGTCAAGCATAAGAAGAACGAAGTGATGCGAGCTTGGAAGAGGAGAACGTCTTCATGAACTATCGCTGGCTCTCACGTAGCATCGGTATACTTGCTTTAGAGTTCACTTGTAGACTCAACACATACAACCAAGGTGAAGTAGAAAAGGAAAACGAAAAGCAAAACAAATGTAAAGGAAAGTAAGAAACGAACACAAAGAAAAGTTTACCTTTATTGCTTACTGAGACAATGAAAGAAAGGAGGAGGAGTACATCGGTGTCACTCTCAACATCAGCCTCTCTCTCTTACTTATATGAATCATCTTCTAACCTAAGCCTACATACAAGTTACATAAAAAAGAAATGTTGGCCCAAAGGCCTTCCACTCTAGTTTTGATGATGATTAACTCATGTAGTTATGTGTACTAATAATCTTGTGATTTTAGTTTCAGATCATTAGTCAAGTTATTAGTAGGTGATTTGCTTCAACAAGATGATTTGGAAGCTACCCACATGTTGATTCAAGAGCTCAAGTGTCAAAGATCATATTTAGCACTTGCTCGGTGGATCAAAGTGTTTTGGATCGAGTCGGCTTGGAGATTGCGCTCTACAAGAAGACATCGGTACCATAGTTTAGTTTTGAGTTTAGATCCTAATTGTAAAGATTAGAATAGTATGATAAGCTCAAGTTCACAACACACACGTATCATGTTTTGGTTTTCGGTTTTGGTTTAACCAATCTTGGTTTGCATGAATAGATATTATATCAAAACAAGTTTACATGGTTTAATGTATATTAGATTTGTTCTATATACGTGCATGCTTCAACTCTTAGACAAACTTACTTTGATATACCTATTTCATGAGTTTAGGTTTTTGTTTTAAACAATACTTAATTTTGGAATTAAGGACAAAAACTATGATATGTATATGTTTCATGTATATTGGATTTCTATCCATATGCATCATGTTTCAAATGTTTAAATATCATGTTTTTGTATTTGGATGAGTTTTAGACAAAATGTATTTTCTATTCAAGAATCCAAGTTTTAGAAAATACAAGGTTGGTTTTTGGTAAAAATGAAAAGACATAAAAATAGTTTTAATTGCTTGATATTTGAGTCAAAACTTTTATCACATGTTTATATATCAATGCAATTTGACAAAACTATTTTTGGGGATTTTTAGCAGTTTATAAGAATTTATTGGATATTTATTTCCCCTGATTACTGACCTATTTTGGTGTCTGCCAGGCTGGTCGGTCGACCGGTTACGGTCGACCGCACCATGTAGACGGTCGACCGTATGGGTCGATCGACGTGCACAGAAACGTGCACGCGGCTACACCTTTAGCCGGTCGACCGTGGCGGTCGACCGACTGAGAGCAGGTTTGCTCTCTGTTTGGTTGGGTCGACCGGGCGGTCGACCGCTTGCGCCAACGGGTCAAAATTGACCGTTGGGCGGTCGACCGGCGGTCGACCGGCAGTGGTATTTTGCCAAATCTGCTGCCAACGGCTAGTTTCCAGATTTGCCTATAAATACCCCATTTGCAAGAGTTTTTCTCTAAGATTTTTTGTGCGAATTTTTTCATACTCTCTGGTGTTTTTGCTGCATTTAAAAGAAGTTTTTGAACTCATATTGAACAATCTATTTGGAGTTTTTGCTAGGGTTTGGAAAATCAAAGAAGAGGGTTTTTGGAAAAGCTTTGATTGAACTTCACCATCTTGATTTCTATTATTTTCCCAAGGATTTTTCTTTGTGATCCTGATTTTCATTCCATTGGTTTTCTCCACACTTGAGCTAAAATCTACTATCTATTCTATAGGATTTTTGTGTGGGAAAAGAGATTGTTTTGTGGTTGTTGTTTGAAATCACTAAGTTGTAACCCAATTCTTGCTTTGTGCCATTTCCCTCATTGTGTTGAGGAGGTTGTGCAACTTGAGTTGTGAGGTGTTTTGTGTAAGCTTGGTGCTAATCCCTCAAGTTGTGAGGTGATTGTTTGTTGGATTGGAGAAGTGCCTCAAGGAGGAGGTTGTGTTTGTAAGGAGGGGAGTTGGGAACTCCTTGTAATTGTGATTGCCCCAAATCCTCGGTGGAGGTTCCCTTTGTGGGAGTCCTTTGTGGACAAGCTAGTGGATTGGAAATCCTTCGTGTGTCGAAGGCGGGGATGTAGAGCTGGGTGCTCGAACCTCGAAACATATCTCGTTGTTTGCGCTTGATCCATTGACTCTCTCTCTATCTCTCTCTTTACTTTGTGCCTTGCAATTATTTATATTGTGCATTCATATTTGCTTGGCTTGGTTGTGTGTGCATCATTTGTTAATCACACTTGAGTGTAATTTGCATTAAATTTTTAATTCCGCATTTAGATCATAGATTAGCATTGTCACCTATTCACCCCCCCTCTAGGTGACTTTTCAATTGGTATCAGAGCTAGCGCTCCTGATAATTAGGTTTAACCACCTAGGAGTGAGATCTTGGTTTGCTAATCTTCATTTGCATTGTTCATTTGCACTCATACTAGTTTGCACTTATGGCTAGCCCTCCTATGTTTGACCACATTAGACTTGATGTTTGGAAGGCCAATATGAGTAGGCATTTAAAATCACTAGGTCATCTAGTTTATCAAGCCTCCACACTAGAATCCTTCCCAAATAGTAGCAAGCATAAAAAGGCAAATGCATTAGCACTTAGAGCACTTAGAGCATCTCTTAGTGAACATCTTTTACCCGTGTTTGATCATTATGATTCGGCTTTTGAAGTTTGGAGCTTATTAACGTCTCCCGAGCTTCCAAGGATTATCAACAAGATGAGGAGATCTAAGAGAGAAAAGTCCGAAGAGCATTGCTTCATGGTCCAGGGAATAACTCCCTTGAGGTACAATCGGACACTCAATTAGATGATAGCTCTAGTTCCTATTGCCATGGTTGTTTTGAAGTTCAAACATTGAATTTGGAACTTGCTCAAAAGCTTGAAAATTTTATGGAAAAACACAATCTTTTGAAAGAAAACAACCTTGTTTTGAAAAATGAATTAAGGGATTTGTGTTCTAATTTTGAATTGGTTTTGCAAGAGAAGGAAGAGATCACTAGTGAATGTGACTCACTAAGATCTGAACTAGACCTTGCTCTTAATGAGATTGATGTTTTAAAAAGTAAAAATGATTGTGATGATGTTGCGAAGCACAATGAGATTTTATCTTCTAAATTGGATTTTACTTTTAAAGATAATCTTGTTTTGAAAAATAAAATTGATTCAATTACGAAAGAGTTGGATTTGGTTTTTAAAGAAAAATAAATCTTTGAAAATTGATATTGATTCTCATGTGTGCCATGCTAGTATAGCTTCTTCTTCTTATTGCACACCTATTGCATGCTCCACTTTATCTTCCACTATTGAAAATTATATAAATATTTTGAATATGAGTGTTGATAGTTTGGGCTCCACTTTGAGCCAATGCACATTGAATCATACACGTTTGGAAACCTTAGTTCGCAGGAAACAAGGTCCAACTTTGCAAGCACACCCTACACGGCATACACATGCTTTCCACGGACACAACCATGACATGTATGCTCATGTGTACATTTGTACACATTGTGGCCGAAAAGGCCATCTTGCTAGATTTTGTTATGATCGCATTTATCATGAAAATTTAGCAACTAATATTGTTTGGGTTAGAAAGGATACTAACCCCCGTGGACCCAAAAGAAAATGGGTACCAAAAACTACCTCTTTGACTTTTGATGTAGGTGGGAGCTCTCGCATCACGTGAGAGTATTGTTGCCTTGAGGTGGATGCGTTCTAAGCCTAAAAGAGAACCTTTTGGATGCTTCACTCTCAAGGGGATTTGGTGGAGAGGACCACCATTGGTTTGGAGAACTAGAGATGCACCTTCATCGGTTTTGGTATCATTCTCTAACTCCCATTATTTACATGCTTTTTCATGGTCATCAATTTATAGCATGTATTGTTTTATTGTTCATTATGCCTATGCCATGCTCATTAGATTAGTGTTATACATGTTTAGTTACTTGAGCACCCATGTTTCATATGGATCTATATTTAGTGTTCTCACCTTGTTTAGAACTAACATGTATGCCCTAGATCTAATGCACATACATTTGCATTATGACCATTTGGATGTTTATGATTTCTGTTTTATTTACCATGTTTTATTGTTTCATGATTAGTATGATATTTGCCATGTTTTAGTAGACCTATGCTTTACATGATTAGTTGTTGAGACACCCATGTTTAGTATGGACCCATATTTTGTGTTCTCTTTATGTTTTAGCTATCATGTTAATCATAGATCTATGCACATGTCTTTGTCATGCTAAACATATGGTTGACTATGACTTTTTATTTTAATAATTCATGTTTTGATTATTATGTTGGTTTATGATTCCCGTTTCATGCTTCATGTTTTGACTACTTGCTTGAATGATAGTTTTCATTAAAACTAGGATTTATACTTGTACAACGAGTGAGCTACAAATAGACCTTTATATATGTTTGTGCTTGAACGCTCATTTGTATTCATTTGATGTACTAGTATAGTCTAGTTTTGATGATTCTTGCATTTGACTTGTATTCATCATTTTACATGTTTTGTTTTAACTTCATGTATATGTCCATCTTGTCCAAACTATTGATTATACATATACATCCTTGAGCCACGTGCCTTCATGCATATAATTTGTGGACTCATTGTGTTTAGGATATGTATGTATACTTTAGTTTGTACATGACATACATATGCCTTGAAGTTTAAATCGTTTGGATGAATTTCATGTTTGCTAGGTGATTTCACATTTATGATAAATTTCTTGTTTTTAAGATAATTTCAATTGGTGATTTCACATGAATTTTATGTTTTTAACATTGAGCTTGATTGTCCATTTTCATGTTGATATATTTCTCACAACACTTGTACACTCACCTTATTTAATGTTTTCTCATGACTTAGTTTTCATGAGTATAAATTGTGCTATATGGATTTTGAGTGTTTTTAGTGCCATGTGGTTTACATGTGTCTTCATGAAAAATATTTTTGTTTGATTTCTTGCTTGAAGGACTTCGTTCTAGTTTAAATAATTTTTCCTATAACTAGTTCGTATTCTTCACTTTGGTAGAGATTTTCAAACATTCTATACTTTCAAATCTATTTTTGAAAACCCCTACCATCAAAGGGCGGTTGGATGGGAGATCATGCTCATGTATGCTTTATAGTGAAAATCATAGCAAACTTGAACATGAAATAGGTGGTAGCTATATGATGTATACACTTGATCTTATCGTTGTTTCATTTGGTATCATTGAATTCTTTCAATTGGTATCAATTTTGACATTTCTTGTATACTCATATATCTTCATGTATGTATGCTTGCATTTCATAGTATATCAATTTCAATTGGTATCTACTTTTCATACATATATATGTTTATTTGTGCTTACTATATCCCTATATCTTTAAGCACAAATCTTGTTTATGATGATAAGCTTGAGCTTCAACTTTATTTCAATTGATTTAGTTTTCAATTGGTATCTTAATTCGAGCCTTATCATAGTTTCTATTGGTATTTCATAAAGGGGGAGAAAATTTTGTATTGTTTCCTTCAATTGGTATTTTGTTTTTCCACTCCCTTGCTTTATGATAGAAAATAATAATTTCAATTGGAAATAATTTCAACTTGTATCAAAATCAAATTTGTTTGATATTAAGATCTAGATTTAATTTTCAATTGGTATCAACATTTATAAATTCAAAATTTGATATCAAAAATTGTTTATTTACAATTGATATGATGATTGTTTACTTATCAATTGGTATCTAGATTTTTGTTTTTCAATTGGTATAGTTTCATTTTTAATTGGTATCAATATGCACTTCCTTGACACATTTCCTTCTAATTGGTATCATATTTGTGTTTAGATAAAAAGGGAAGAACATCCCTTATTTTTGATTCCTTGTTTTGAATATAAAAAGAATATGTTTTCATTAGTTTTGTTTTTTTTTAAACCCCTTTGTTGATGATTGACAAAAAGGGGGAGAAGAATTTGAGTTTATATGCATGTTTGCATATGCATGTTTTATGTTTTTAATGTTTTTATTAAGTTCCATTGGTATCCAAAGCATTATTTAAAGAACATGTTTAGTTTGCTTAGTTTTGGTATCAAGAGCTTGTATAAGAGATCATGAGTTTTGTTTTGCATATATTGTGTATAATTGGTATCAAGAGCATGTTTATGTTTAGTTTAATTGGTATCAAGAGCATGTTTATTTTTTAAAGATTTTCATTGGTATCAAGAACATGTTTATTTGTTTTTGCTAATAATTGGTATCAAGAGCATGATTAATTGTTTTTGATAATTGATATCTAGAACATGTTTATTTGCTTTATAATTTCATTGATATCTAGAGCCATTTATTAGTTGTTTATCCTATGCATGAGTTAAGGGGGAGCTTCTTTGAAGCTTAACTTTAATCCATGCATATATAACTCCATGAGTTTTGTCATCATCAAAAAGGGGGAGATTGTTGCCCAAAGGCCTTCCACTCTAGTTTTGATGATGATTAACTCATGTAGTTATGTGTACTAATAATCTTGTGATTTTAGTTTCAGATCATTAGTCAAGTTATTAGTAGGTGATTTGCTTCAACAAGATGATTTGGAAGCTACCCACATGTTGATTCAAGAGCCCAAGTGTCAAAGATCATATTTAGCACTTGCTCGGTGGATCAAAGTGTTTTGGATCGAGTCGGCTTGGAGATTGCGCTCTACAAGAAGACATCGGTACCATAGTTTAGTTTTGGGTTTAGATCCTAATTGTAAAGATTAGAATAGTATGATAAGCTCAAGTTCACAACACACACGTATCATGTTTTGGTTTTCGGTTTTTGGTTTAACCAATCTTGGTTTGCATGAATAGATATTATATCAAAACAAGTTTACATGGTTTAATGTATATTAGATTTGTTCTATATACGTGCATGCTTCAACTCTTAGACAAACTTACTTTGATATACCTATTTCATGAGTTTAGGTTTTGTGTTTTAACAATACTTAATTTTGGAATTAAGGACAAAAATTATGATATGTATATGTTCATGTATATTGGATTTCTATCCATATGCATCATGTTTCAAAATGTTTAAATATCATGTTTTTGTATTTGGATGAGTTTTAGACAAAATGTATTTTCTATTCAAGAATCCAAGTTTTAGAAATACAAGGTTTGGTTTTTGGTAAAAATGAAAAGACATAAAAATAGTTTTAATTGCTTGATATTTGAGTCAAAACTTTTATCACATGTTTATATATCAATGCAATTTGACAAAACTATTTTTGGGATTTTTAGCAGTTTATAAGAATTTATTGGATATTTATTTCCCCTGATTTCTGACCTATTTTGGTGTCTGCCAGGCTAGTCGGTCGACCGGTACGGTCGACCGCACCATGTAGACGGTCGACCGTATGGGTCGACCGACGTGCACAGAAACGTGCACGCGGCTACACCTTTAGCCGGTCGACCGTGGCGGTCGACCACTGAGAGCAGGTTTGCTCTCTGTTTGGTTGGGTCGACCGGGCGGTCGACCGCTTGCGCCAACGGGTCAAAAATTGACCGTTGGGCGGTCGACCGGACGGTCGACCGGCAGTGGTATTTTGGCCAAATCTGCTGCCAACGGCTAGTTTTCAGATTTGCCTATAAATACCCCATTTGTAAGAGTTTTTCTCTAAGATTTTTTGTGCGAATTTTTCATACTCTCTGATGTTTTTGCTGCATTTAAAAGAAGTTTTTGAACTCATATTGAACAATCTATTTGGAGTTTTTGCTAGGGTTTGGAAAATCAAAGAAGAGGGTTTTTGGGAAAAGCTTTGATTGAACTTCACCATCTTGATTTCTATTGTTTTCCCAAGGATTTTTCTTTGTGATCCTGATTTTCATTCCATTGGTTTTCTCCACACTTGAGCTAAAATCTACTATCTATTCTATAGGATTTTTGTGTGGGAAAAGAGATTGTTTTGTGGTTGTTGTTTGAAACCACTAAGTTGTAAACCCAATTCTTGCTTTGTGCCATTTCCCTCATTGTGTTGAGGAGGTTGTGCAACTTGGGTTGTGAGGTGTTTTGTGTAAGCTTGGTGCTAATCCCTCAAGTTGTGAGGTGATTGTTTGTTAGATTGGAGAAGTGCCTCAAGGAGGAGGTTGTGTTTGTAAGGAGGGGAGTTGGGAACTCCTTGTAATTGTGATTGCCCCAAATCCTCGGTGGAGGTTCCCTTTGTGGGAGTCCTTTGTGGACAAGCTAGTGGATTGGAAATCCTTCGTGTGTCGAAGGCGGGGATGTAGAGCTGGGTGCTCGAACCTTGAAACATATCTCGTTGTTTGCGCTTGATCCATTGACTCTCTCTCAATCTCTCTCTTTACTTTGTGCCTTGCAATTATTTATATTGTGCATTCATATTTGCTTAGCTTGGTTGTGTGTGCATCATTTGTTAATCACACTTGAGTGTAATTTGCATTAAATTTTTAAATTTCGCATTTAGATCATAGATTAGCATTGTCACCTATTCACCCCCTCTAGGTGACTTTTCAATTGGTATCAGAGCTAGCGCTCCTGATAATTAGGTTTAACCACCTTGGAGTGAGATCTTGGTTTTCTAATCTTCATTTGCATTGTTCATTTGCACTCATACTAGTTTGCACTTATGGCTAGCCCTCCTATGTTTGACCACATTAGACTTGATGTTTGGAAGGCCAATATGAGTAGGCATTTAAAATCACTAGGTCATCTAGTTTATCAAGCCTCCACACTAGAATCCTTCCCAAATAGTAGCAAGCATAAAAAGGCAAATGCATTAGCACTTAGAGCACTTAGAGCATCTCTTAGTGAACATCTTTTACCCGTGTTTGATCATTATGATTCGGCTTTTGCAGTTTGGAGCTTATTAACGTCTCCCGAGCTTCCAAGGATTATCAACAAGATGAGGAGATCTAAGAGAGAAAAGTTCGAAGAGCATTGCTTCATGGTCCAAGGAATAACTCCCTTGAGGTACAATCGGACACTCAATTAGATAATAGCTCTAATTCCTATTGCCATGGTTGTTTTGAAGTTCAAACATTGAATTTGGAACTTGCTCAAAAGCTTGAAAATTTTATGGAAAAACACAATCTTTTGAAAGAAAACAACCTTGTTTTGAAAAATGAATTGAGGAATTTGTGTTCTAATTTTGAATTGGTTTTGCAAGAGAAGGAAGAGATCACTAGTGAATGTGACTCACTAAGATCTCAACTAGACCTTGCTCTTAATGAGATTATTGTTTTAAAAAGTAAAAATGATTGTGATGATGTTGTGAAGCACAATGAGATTTTATCTTCTAAATTGGATTTTACTTTTAAAGATAATCTTATTTTGAAAAATAAAATTGATTCAATTACGAAAGAGTTGGATTTGGTTTTAAAGAAAAATGAATCTTTGAAAATTGATATTGATTCTCATGTGTGCCATGCTAGTATAGCTTCTTCTTCTTATTGCACACCTATTGCATGCTCCACTTTATCTTCCACTATTGAAAATGATATAAATGTTTTGAAGATGAGTGTTGATAGTTTGGGCTCCACTTTGAGCCAATGCACATTGAATCATACACGTTTGGAAATCTTAGTTCGCAAGAAACAAGGTCCAACTTTGCATGCACACCCTACACGGCATACACATGCTTTCCACGGACACAACCATGACATGTATGCTCATGTGTACATTTGTACACATTGTGGCCGAAAGGCCATCTTGCTAGATTTTGTTATGATCGCATTTATCATGAAAATTTAGCAACTAATATTGTTTGGGTTAGAAAGGATACTAACCCCCGTGGACCCAAAAGAAAATGGGTACCAAAAATCACCTCTTTGACTTTTGATGTAGGTGGGAGCTCTCGCATCACGTGAGAGTATTTGTGCCTTGAGGTGGATGCGTTCTAAGCCTAAAAGAGAACCTTTTGATGCTTCACTCTCAAGGGGATTTGGTGGAGAGGACCACCATTGGTTTGGAGAACTAGAGATGCACCTTCATCGGTTTTGGTATCATTCTCTAACTCCCATTATTTACATGCTTTTTCATGGTCATCAATTTATAGCATGTATTGTTTTATTGTTCATTATGCCTATGCCATGCTCATTAGATTAGTGTTATACATGTTTAGTTACTTGAGCACCCATGTTTCATATGGATCTATATTAGTGTTCTCACCTTGTTTAGAACTAACATGTATGCCCTAGATCTAATGCACATACATTTGCATTATGACCATTTGGATGTTTATGATTTTTGTTTTATTTACCATGTTTTATTGTTTCATGATTAGTATGATATTTGCCATGTTTTAGTAGACCTATGCTTTACATGATTAGTTGTTGAGATACTCTTGTTTAGTATGGACCCATATTTTGTGTTCTTTTTATGTTTTAGCTATCATGTTAATCATAGATCTATGCACATGTCTTTGTCATGCTAAACATATGGTTGACTATGACTTTTTGTTTTAATAATTCATGTTTTGATTATTATGTTGGTTTATGATTCCCGTTTCATGCTTCATGTTTTGACTACTTGCTTGAATGATAGTTTTCATTAAAACTAGGATTTATACTTGTACAACGAGTGAGCTACAAATAGACCTTTATATATGTTTGTGCTTGAACGCTCATTTGTATTCATTTGATGTACTAGTATAGTCTAGTTTTGATGATTCTTGCATTTGACTTGTATTCATCATTTTACATGTTTTGTTTTAACTTCATGTATATGTCCATCTTGTCCAAACTATTGATTATACATATACATCCTTGAGCCACGTGCCTTCATGCATATAATTTGTGGACTCATTGTGTTTAGGATATGTATGTATACTTTAGTTTGTACATGACATACATATGCCTTGAAGTTTAAATCGTTTGGATGAATTTCATGTTTGCTAGGTGATTTCACATTTATGATAAATTTCTTGTTTTTAAGATAATTTCAATTGGTGATTTCACATGAATTTTATGTTTTTAACATTGAGCTTGATTGTCCATTTTCATGTTGATATGTTTCTCACAACACTTGTACACTCACCTTATTTAATGTTTTCTCATGACTTAGTTTTCAGGAGTATAAATTGTGCTATATGGATTTTGAGTGTTTTAGTGCCATGTGGTTTACATGTGTCTTCATGAAAAATATTTTTGTTTGATTTCTTGCTTGAAGGACTTCGTTCTAGTTTAAATAATTTTTCCTATAACTAGTTCGTATTCTTCACTTTGGTAGAGATTTTCAAACATTCTATACTTTCAAATCTATTTTTGAAAACCCCTACCATCAAGGGCGGTTGGATGGGAGATCATGCTCATGTATGCTTTATAGTGAAAATCATAGCAAACTTGAACATGAAATGGGTGGTAGCTATATGATGTATACACTTGATCTTATCGTTGTTTCATTTGGTATCATTGAATTCTTTCAATTGGTATCAATTTTGACATTTCTTGTATACTCATATATCTTCATGTATGTATGCTTGCATTTCATAGTATATCAATTTCAATTGGTATCTACTTTTCATACATATATATGTTTTATTTGTGCTTACTATATCCCTATATCTTTAAGCACAAATCTTGTTTATGATGATAAGCTTGAGCTTCAACTTTGTTTCAATTGATTTAGTTTTCAATTGGTATCTTAATTCGAGCCTTATCATAGTTTCTATTGGTATTTCATAAAGGGGGAGAAAATTTTGTATTGTTTCCTTCAATTGGTATTTTGTTTTTCCACTCCCTTGCTTTATGATAGAAAATAATAATTTCAATTGGAAATAATTTCAACTTGTATCAAAATCAAATTTGTTTGATATTAAGATCTAGATTTAATTTTCAATTGGTATCAACATTTATAAATTCAAAATTTGATATCAAAAATTGTTTATTTACAATTGATATGATGATTGTTTACTTATCAATTGGTATCTAGATTTTTGTTTTTCAATTGGTATTGTTTCATTTTTAATTGGTATCAATATGCACTTCCTTAACACATTTCCTTCTAATTGGTATCATATTTGTGTTTAGACAAAAAGGGGAAGAACATCCCTTATTTTTGATTCCTTGTTTTGAATATAAAAAGAATATGTTTTCATAAGTTTTGTTTTTTTTAAACCCCTTTGTTGATGATTGACAAAAAGGGGGAGAAGAATTTGAGTTTATATGCATGTTTGCATATGCATGTTTTATGTTTTTAATGTTTTTATTAAGTTCCATTGGTATCCAAAGCATTATTTAAAGAACATGTTTAGTTTGCTTAGTTTTGGTATCAAGAGCTTGTATAAGAGATCATGAGTTTTGTTTTGCATATATTGTGTATAATTGGTATCAAGAGCATGTTTATGTTTAGTTTAATTGGTATCAAGAGCATATTTATTTTTTAAAGATTTTCATTGGTATCAAGAACATGTTTATTTATTTTTGCTAATAATTGGTATCAAGAGCACGATTAATTGTTTTTGATAATTGGTATCTAGAACATGTTTATTTGCTTTATAATTTCATTGATATCTAGAGCCATTTATTAGTTGTTTATCCTATGCATGAGTTAAGGGGGAGCTTCTTTGAAGCTTAACTTTAATCCATGCATATATAACTCCATGAGTTTTGTCATCATCAAAAAGGGGGAGATTGTTGGCCCAAAGGCCTTCCACTCTAGTTTTGATGATGATTAACTCTTGTAGTTATGTGTACTAATAATCTTGTGATTTTAGTTTCAGATCATTAGTCAAGTTATTAGTAGGTGATTTGCTTCAACAAGATGATTTGGAAGCTACCCACATGTTGATTCAAGAGCCCAAGTGTCAAAGATCATATTTAGCACTTGCTCGGTGGATCAAAGTGTTTTGGATCGAGTCGGCTTGGAGATTGCGCTCTACAAGAAGACATCGGTACCATAGTTTAGTTTTGGTTTAGATCCTAATTGTAAAGATTAGAATAGTATGATAAGCTCAAGTTCACAACACACACGTATCATGTTTTGGTTTTCGATTTTTGGTTTAACCAATCTTGGTTTGCATGAATAGATATTATATCAAAACAAGTTTACATGGTTTAATGTATATTAGATTTGTTCTATATACGTGCATGCTTCAACTCTTAGACAAACTTACTTTGATATACCTATTTCATGAGTTTAGGTTTTGTGTTTTAACAATACTTAATTTTGGAATTAAGGACAAAAACTATGATATGTATATGTTTCATGTATATTGGATTTCTATCCATATGCATCATGTTTCAAAATGTTTAAATATCATATTTTTGTATTTGGATGAGTTTTAGACAAAATGTATTTTCTATTCAAGAATTCAAGTTTTAGAAAATACAAGGTTTGGTTTTGGTAAAAATGAAAAGACATAAAAAATAGTTTTAATTGCTTGATATTTGAGTCAAAACTTTTATCACATGTTTATATATCAATGCAATTTGACAAAACTATTTTTGGGGATTTTTAGCAGTTTATAAGAATTTATTGGATATTTATTTCCCCTGATTTCTGACCTATTTTGGTGTCTGTCAGGCTGGTCGGTCGACCGGTACGGTCGACCGCACATGTAGACGGTCGACCGTATGGGTCGACCGACGTGCACAGAAACGTGCACGCGGCTACACCTTTAGCCGGTCGACCGTGGCGGTCGACCGACTGAGAGCAGGTTTGCTCTCTGTTTGGTCGGGTCGACCGGGCGGTCGACCGCTTGCGCCAACGGGTCAAAATTTGACCGTTGGGCGGTCGACCGGGCGGTCGACCGGCAGTGGTATTTTGGCCAAATCTGCTGCCAACGGCTAGTTTTCAGATTTGCCTATAAATACCCCATTTGCAAGAGTTTTTCTCTAAGATTTTTTGTGCGAATTTTCCATACTCTCTGGTGTTTTTGCTACATTTAAAAGAAGTTTTTGAACTCATATTGAACAATCTATTTGGAGTTTTTGTTAGGGTTTGAAAAATCAAAGAAGAGGGTTTTTGGGAAAAGCTTTGATTGAACTTCACCATCTTGATTTCTATTGTTTTCCCAAGGATTTTTCTTTGTGATCCTGATTTTCATTCCATTGGTTTTCTCCACACTTGAGCTAAAATCTACTATCTATTCTATAGGATTTTTGTGTGGGAAAAGAGATTGTTTTGTGATTGTTGTTTGAAACCACTAAGTTGTAAACCCAATTCTTGCTTTGTGCCATTTCCCTCATTGTGTTGAGGAGGTTGTGCAACTTGGGTTGTGAGGTATTTTGTGTAAGCTTGGTGCTAATCCCTCAAGTTGTGAGGTGATTGTTTGTTGGATTGGAGAAGTGCCTCAAGGAGGAGGTTGTGTTTGTAAGGAGGGGAGTTGGGAACTCCTTGTAATTGTGATTGCCCCAAATCCTCGGTGGAGGTTCCCTTTGTGGGAGTCCTTTGTGGACAAGCTAGTGGATTGGAAATCCTTCGTGTGTCGAAGGCGGGGATGTAGAGCTGGGTGCTCGAACCTCGAAACATATCTCGTTGTTTGCGCTTGATCCATTGACTCTCTCTATCTCTCTCTTTACTTTGTGCCTTGCAATTATTTATATTGTGCATTCATATTTGCTTGGCTTGGTTGTGTGTGCATCATTTGTTAATCACACTTGAGTGTAATTTGCATTAAATTTTTAAATTCCGCATTTAGATCATAGATTAGTATTGTCACCTATTCACCCCCTCTCTAGGTGACTTTTCAAGAAAAACCTAAACCTAGAAATGAAAAGCTTGGCTAAGTCCTATCTCTGCCTTGGCGTCCACTTTCAGCACAGAAAATGCCTTTTTATAGGCCAAAAACCTAACAACCAAGATCCCGGGGAGGTCGGGGGAGTTCACGCTCCCCGTAACTCCCCAAGATTGCCGCAGAATTACGGCTTTTGCCGCAATTCTGCGGCCAGGCCACACCCTGTTGGTGGGTCATTCCGGGAGTTTCTTCTGACTTTATCCTTTGTTGGTTTCTTCGTTTGAGCTCCGAATTCTGACGAAATGGCCTTGGATTCTTGGCTTTAACTGATCGATTCTGAGAGGATTCTTCTCAACCGGTTTCAACCTCTTGATTTTTCCCTGATTTTATGTGTGCGAATTAACTCTGATTTAATTCAGAATTCTGGTGGGCTTTTGGGCTCATTTCTCTTCATCTCCTTAAGGATTGGGCCTGCAAATAAATCAAACAAATAATTAGGACATTGCAGGCTTTTATTCTAAAATCAGAATGAAAATGTGACATTAAATATGCAACATTAGTGACCAATCATAGAGCTGGGTGCTCGAACCTCGAAACAAATCTTGTTGTTTGCGTTTGATCCATTGACTCTCTCTCTCTTTTATATTGTGCCTTGCATCTATTCATATTGTCATATCATATATATATGCTTGGTTTGGTTGTGTGTGCCTCACTTGTGCTTAACCACGAGAGCTTCATATAGCGCCTCAACTCTTATTCAGAGGAATCAAGAGGAGTTAGTCTAGAGCCCTTCACCGGGAATTCGGCTATACTCGTTGGTTGCATTAAGTGTAGTTGCAATTAGTTTTAATTTTCGCATTTAGTTCATTAGATTAGCGGTACACCTATTCACCCCCCTCTAGGTGTACTTTCAGAGTTGTCGTCTTCCTCATCCGAAGAACATGGATATTATTCAGGCGAGGAAGTTGATTTTGGCGACAAACCCGCTCTTCATGACACAAGCAAATTCTTGCACATCTCAGAGGAAGAGATACAGAGATACGACCCTGTGACGGCTTCACCGATAGCAATGATTGCTGCTACTGAAGGTATTTTCTTTGTCTTCCTGAACCGGTTCTTCATCAGGTTAGGAATGAGATCTACCATCTTCTTTTGACTTTCTTCTATAGGGCAGGTTGTCGGTAGTGAAGCCACAACTTCTTCTCATATTAAAGAGATGATCCAAGAGCTGGCCCAGCAGGAGGGCCTTGAGGCTCCCACTACCGGGACGCTTCATGAGGGTGCAACCGTCGAGGTCGGAGAACCCTCATCCCCGAGTGGCCGACCCAGGGATTTTTCATCTACAGATCCTCAACTTGGTAAGAGAGTACCGATGTATTGGACACTCTCTGTTTATCATTACTACTGACATTTACTGTTGTGGTTCACAGAGAGCACTGGGATAGCTCAAGTAGAGGATTCTACGATAAGCATTGGTGTAGAAGAGAGGACAGTTCAAACTTCAGCCGGGGAACCCAGTGCCATAGAGTTTGCTGTTGCTTCTGTTGCAGTGGAAGCTGCTACAATAATAACTGTCCCAGAGGTATCGGTGGCTACTGTAGGCTGTCTAAAAATTACTAAAAGACAAGTCATCAAAAAGCAGAGTCCAAACTCCAGACGCAGGGCTAATCATAGCCATCACCACAGCGTCAAGACGCGAGAGTCTAAACCCGCGTCTCAGCACCACTGCGGCATCAAGGCGCGAGGGTTAAAACCCGCGTCTCTACAACATCAAGGCGCGAGGGTCGAAACCCGCGTCTCTACAACATCAAGGCGCGAGGTTAGAATCCTGCGTCTCTACAACATCAAGGCGCAAGGGTCGAAACCCGTGTCTCTACGTCACTGCAGCACCAAGACGCGAGGGTCGAAACCCGCGTCTCAGTTGTAACTGCCCTTGTTATGGGGTCAATCACGGCCCACATAACGAGGAAGTTAACCCCCATTATGGAGCATTTTTAGGGGGCACGTTCACCTCTGAAACCTCTATAAATAGCCATTCTTGCTATGGAGAAGGGGTCGGTTGGTTGATCAGATAATTCTTGGAAAGGAACTTGGCATTGTGAGATACAGAAGCCCCAAGACTTCCACCAAGAAGAAAGAGAGTCCAACTCTTCAAACAACTTGCTGCGTACAAGTTAATCTTTGCTTACAATCTCTTTGAGATTCCTAGCCGATAGGAGCCGTGTTACTCCATCTGCCATCCAAAGAGAAGACTCCCAAGAAGTTTTGACGTTCACCCGGTCAACGGAAAAGAAAATTCACTTTCCACCGCCACATCAAGAACCCAGCACAAAACAAAGGGGAGATTCAAGTCTCAACATCTCTCTCTTGTAATCGGAGTGTAAATCCATTGTAATCTTTCATTTGATTCAAGGAATTTTTACACAAATTTCTCCCACAAAACAACTACTTCAGTGTCTGACGAGCCTATTGTCGGCCTCACCCCTGAGCAAGTTAAACTGGTTCCCGTCTCTCATCTTGTCATAGAAAGGGGGTCTGGGAGTACATCAGTAGGGTTATCTCCAGCTAATGACATCATAGAAGAGGTAGCACGTCAGATGGTGCAACAATTTTTTGCTTCTATGAGGTCCTGCGTCGACTTGATCCTTTTCGGGAGCAGTTTTTTCGAGTTTGCCCGGATGCTTCTCGAAAATTAGATCGAGAACATCGGTCACACTGGAATTCCTTCGCAAGCTAGGGCATGCTTGATACTGGTTGAATAGTTGGGGAGCCATCTGAAGGAACTCAAGGCTCTGGAGAATGCTGGCTCAATGGATGAGGCTCGGTCAACATTGAGTAAGCTTCTTGCCACTCAAGAACATGAGCGAAAGGAGATAGAGGAGCAAATAGCTGAAGAGACCCGCTATCTCCAGCATTTTCAAGCTGACCACCAAAGACTGATTGGCGATTCTAAGGAATCTAAAATCGCCATACAGAGTGCAGAACAAGTTATCACCACTGCTCGAATTACCATTGCCAGGGCGCAAGTCTTAATCAAGACCAATGAGCAGAAACTTGTTGTTGCTAGAAAAAGATTGGAAGAGCTAGAAACTGCCAAGGCATAGGTTCAAGAAAACCTTTCAGCTCATTCCTCCAGGTTGGAGTCTCTTCAATCGCAACTGGCTACGAAGAGATTTTTGTCTGAGGAAGAGTTGCAGGTCCAAGATCTGATGGAGGCTGAAAGGGCATGTCACCACGAGATGCATCACCTCCGGGAACAAATCCATTCTCTGGCGAGGCAGGATTATTAGCCTTCTTCTCCATTTTGTATTGTCCTTTTTTTTGTAACACTCTATTTGTTAAATAAGAGTGTCTATATTACTTTTGTCATTTTCAAATCAAATAATAAAAGTCCTCAGAATTTTGTCTCATCTTTATCCTTTCAGCTTCTTTGCTGGCTATAGATGAACTCAATTTTCATAACCGTAATTCTTGACTGAGTTCTTGAGTGAGACGCGACTCTCATTCATTGCGGAGACGTGGTTCTGGGAAACGCGACTCTAACTCAGTACTGGAGACGCCGTTCAGGCTCATCAAGGAAGATGCGCGAACCTTTCTTTTCGATAAGGACGCAACTCTGACTCAAAGACAAAAAAGGCGTTATTCTAAGATGCGAATTTGTGTTCTTCAATAAAGGGGACACGACTTTCATATTCATGAAAGGACGTGGATCCATGGACGCGGCCCTTGATTATGTCAGGAAGCAGAATTCAGGACACAGTGGAGACGCGATTTTGGGTTCGTTAAGATTGACGCACGGGTCTCAGCTGGTTGATGGGGATGCAACACTGGCTCAATAGAGACGCGGCTCTGGTCTCTTGACAGGGCGCAAACTCAGGCTGTACTGAGTTCATGATTGGGACGCGAATGTCATCGTAGTAGAGGTGTGATTTTGGGCCCCTCAAGAAGACGCGCAAGCCTCAACTGGTTGATGAGGGCGCGACTCTGATTCAACAGAGACACAACTCTGGTCCTTTGAGAGGGCGCAACCTTGAAGCGCGAACCAGTGTTCTTAATAACAAAGACGCAGTTGTGGACTCTTCAGTAGGTATGAAAGGTCGCGAACTTGTGGACACGGCCTTTGAGTCTGCACCTGACGCTACTTCCCAAGCGTTACATGTAGCCCATCTTAAAGATATTGTTGGATCTTTTAATGTCAGGTCGGCGTTAACGATTGGGGACTTGTGTTCTTGATGTTTCCCGAAGCGACAATCCACGCGTCAGCTCCTTATTGGACTTGATGTTCGTGCGAGAATTAAGGCTGATGGCTTTGATTTTTATGCCATTAATTGTAAGCCTCATGACTTGCTTATAAATAGACCTCAACCCCCTTAACAGTCCATTAGTTAGACTGTTTCCCTTTGAGAGCATGCGCTCTGAGGGTCTTCATCTTGCTTTGTCTATCTTCCCTTCAAGGAGATGTGTTCCAATGAACAGCAAAAACTCAAAACTTTCATGCTTTCCTTTAACCTTTTCTAAGGCTTATCACTGTCAAGTGATTTCAAGATCAAAAAGCATCGCTTTAAGTATCCTTTATGGCTGAGCCTTGATGCATAAAGTTCAACCTCTAGAGGGTTCTTCCGCGGGTAGGAATCGCTTGTCCCTATGAAATACTCAGTCCCTCTGAATTTCTGTTTTCTTGCTCCTCAAAGAGATTCGATTTCTTGATCTTCTCTTGAAGTCTGACTGATGCGCCAGTTATTCAGAAGTCGCATCTTTTGGGCTTCTTGATGAAGCGTGAGTCGATTGACCTTTGACTTTAACTCAAATCCTTTGAATGCGAGTGGATGGACTCTGTACCTGGATCTTGAGATGCGAGCTTTGTACATAAAGTCCGTGTTTGAGGTTCTTGACTTAGAGAATTTTAATTCTTTCAAGGCCCTCGGACTTGGATGTGGCAACTCTCGTTTCTCAACTGTGGGTGTGGCGACTTCTGCGTCTGGTTTACCTCGCGTCTTGTATCTTGGACGCGGGTCTAAAATCAGACCACGTTCAGATCTGCGCTGGTTAAATCCGCGTCTAAAGTTCACGACTTCAACCGTGTCTGCCCATAAACTTTTCTGTTTCTGCCTTAACAGAATCTTAACTTTCTGGTTTTTTGTTTCTTGCAAATTCTAGCCGTCTCAGTCAGTCTTTTGTATCTTCGCTGGGCTCTTAGGAGAATATTTCGACCAGTGAGCTTGTTCGATTGGCGAGCATTCGGGAATCAAAGCTCCTGTCCATGGGCGAGGAGAATTCGCGCGGTTAATGGCATCCGTCAAGGCCTTTAGTGGATATGACGCACCAGCAATACCCCAGGTTTGTCATGGTCACAGTGGGTATGGTGGTGGATATCGTCTTCTTGCAGGTCACAGGAAAGAGGACGTGATCTGTAAGGTCTCAGATCCTCCCTTTACCAATCTTAATGCCAGAAGTGACATCGAAGAAAAAACTCATGCTCATTAGATGACTTTCTGGTGGTGGAGATGTTTATCAACGAAAAATTACAGCCCACACCAGTTGGTCGGGTGGAATCAGAAGGTTGTTCTGTATTTCGACCTCGAGAAACACCATTGTTCTCGGTCAGCGATGGGCTCCTTCAATGTTTACATCATGCATCAGCACCTGATCATCTCAATCATTGATCAGCCATTCTTCGGTGCTCTTCTACTCATCTTGTATTTGGAGTAGTGAAAATGCCTCAAGGAGTGAGTGCAACCTTTTACTGAGAGAGAGGGACTTCTTTGTACTCCCTTATTGTAACACTCAATCTTATTGTATAAGAGAGCGTCTTGTTCACTTTCATATGTTTGAATATTAATAAAAGCGACACTTTTTCTTATCTTCTTATATTGTTTTGAATCCCTTTTTCACATTGAAAATCAGACAAGTAGAAGTAAGAACTCTTGACTTGCTAAAAATATGATAATAAACAAGTCAAAGTTGGGGAACAATCCCGTTTCAGGAATTTACAAATGCTGTCAGAGGTGTGATATTAACTTGACGGGAGTAGGATGGTTTCTATAGACTTGCCAATCTATAAATGAGAATGACAAGTGAAATTTTCACTCCCACGGAGGATTACAAATGAGTATTCATCAGAGGTTTGGTATTAACTTGACTAGGACTAAGCTGGGGAGTTAATGGAAACACTGCTAGAGGTGTAATGTTAACCTAATAATGTTTTTAAGTAGACCTGTAATTCTGTTGACGAGAATAACAAGTGAAACTAGACCCGCGGGGGCTCTAGGAGAACTTTTACCGTTGAAGTGTGATATTAACTTAACGAGTTAGATTAAATCTTGTCAGAAGTGTGATATTAACTTGACAAGGACGTGGGTCAGAGGTGTGGTATTAACTTGACTCAATGAGTGTTTCAGCTTCATTTGGGAAAACTAAAACCACCACTGTCATAGGTATAATGTTAAACTTGGCAGTGAAGGTAATGCTAGAGGTGTAATTTTGAACTTGGCATTAGTCATCTCGACTTCGATAAGGAAGTTCAAGGGAAAGTCATTGTCATAGGTGTAATATTAAACTTAGCAATGAATTGGACACTAGAGGTGTAATGTTAAACTTAACATCGCTCATCTCAGCTTTGATACGAAAGCCTGAGGGAAAGTGACTGTCAGAGGTTTAATATTGAACTTGGCAGCAGCTTAATCACTATTAGAGGTGTAGTGTTGAACTTAACAGTAATTTGTCAGAGGTATAATATTAACTTGATGAAAATTGATTTGCGATAGGAGCAATTTGAAGACTCGTCATTCTATTGATGAGAATTGACAAGTGAAGTTTGGACTGTCAGAGGTGTAATTTTGAACTTGACAAATTTGAAGACTGGCTACTCCATGTAGAGGAGGGACAAGTGAAGTTCGTACTCACTGGGGAGTATTGAAATTTTTCATTGTCAGAGGTATAGTGTTAACATAGCAATGATTGCATTTGTGGACCTACCACTCTATGGAAGAGAATTGGTAGAGGTTTTTGGTGGAAAGTAAACTGAACTGTCAGAGGTTTAATATTAACGTGACAACCGTTTGATTTCCTGGGGACATGGAAAATTCGCCGTTAGAGGTGTAGTATTAACATAGCAGCGAGGACTTTTAAAGAATTTCATTATCAGAGGTATAATATTAACTTGACAGAATCCATTGGGGATTGAAAAATCTGGTTTGTCAGAGGTTTAATGTTAACTTGACAGAATCCAGTTCATTTCATTAGAGAGATGAATACTGGTATTTTTGTGGTCCTACCATTCTATGGGTGAGAATTGGTAAGAGATTTTGAAGGAGAGGTGGGACCAAATCAACTAGGATTTTAGTAAATCCTCAGCTATCAACGGATTTGGCGTACCTTTACCAACTACTGTTTGAGTTAAGCTAGCCATGCTATTCCCCTGAGCATGATGAGTTATCGAAGACTTATGTTGGGCTTAAATGCCAACATTTTCCTCTATCCTTAGCCGTCGGAGGCGTCGGATATCAATCAGAAGAGTAACTAAGCTAAAACCAAAGTTTCATATTTTGTTTCTTTCTCAATATTTACCTCATACATCATGATGCAGCCAGTACTTGATTAGCTTGACACTGATCAACCATGATGTGATCTAGTAAAGGAAAGAAGCTCTTCTTTGATCTGGAGTTTTGATTAGAGGTGTAGTATTAACTTAGGGGAAGAGTGCTATCAAGGATAGTATTTCTTCAAGAATTTGTCGTTGATTGGCATCATAAGTGTATCACCATCTGAGGTTATGAGACGATACACTCCATTCGAGTAGACCAACTCAACTACAAATGGTCCTTCCCATTTGGGTTGGAATTTCCCTTTTGTCTTATGTGTCATCATCATAAGTCTTCTGACAACTAAGACAAGGTCACCTTTCTTGAAAGTTCGTTCCTTGACTTTCTTATTGAAGGCTCTAGTAATTCGAGCTTGATAGAGCTCGATTTGCTATTGAGCTTGCAGACGTTTATCATCTAAAACTTCCAGCTCTTGGAGTCGCAGTCGATGCTTCTCTTCATTTGTCATCTCGGTTGTTAAGGCAACGCGTAGAGATGGGATTTGGATTTCTAATGGGAGCACAGCTTCACACCCATATACCAACGAGAATGGTGTAGCCTTCGTTGGGGTTCGGAACCGTTGTACGATAGGCCCATAAGCATTCACCTAATCTGTCATCCCAGTCACGTTGGCTTTTCGAGACGAATTTCTTGAGAAGTTTTCTAATAGTCTTGTAGAAAGCTTCTGTGAGGCCGTTAGCAGCTGCGTAGTATGCCATTGAGGACACACTCTGGATTCTGAACTTATTACAGAACCTCTGAAAAGCTTGACTGACGAATTGGGGTCCGTTGTCATGGACAATTCATCTTGGCATATCAAAACGATAGATGACGTGATGCTTCAAGAATTTGATCACATCAGATGTGTTTACCTCCCTCAAAGGAATTGCTTCAGCCCATTTAGAGAAGTAATCAGTTATAGCTAAGATGAACCGATGTCCTTTTGATGATGGTGGACTGATAGGGCCGATTACGTCCATCCCCCATATCTCAAATGGCCAGGTAGAGGTTGTAAAGCGGAGATATCCTGGTGCTCGATGAATGAAATCACCATGGACTTGGCAGGCGTAGCATCGTTTGGCATAAGTGATGGCATCCGGGATCATCTTAGGCCAATAATATCCCAGTCTTCGGAGCCGATCCCCAAGTTTTGGACCAGGTTGATGAGCTCCACACATACCATCATGCGCTTCTTGGAGTACTTCCCGTGCCTCCTTTTGTGATAGGCAGCGGAGGAGGATCCCGTCATGCGATCGGTGATACAGTGTTCGTGTGATCGCATTATAATAGAATTTGGGGCTTTCCTTCTAATGGCAGCCGCTTCTTTGGCATCATCAGGTAGGATGCCGTACAAGACATAGTCGATGTAAGGGAATCGCCAATCCCTATGCTCTGGACCGGTTAACGTTTCATAAGCTTCTTTGGCTTGACAGTCTTCTGTCGGCTTTTGGTGATCTTTAACAGTGACCCTCGGACAATACAAGTTGTGGCTGTAGACAAGTATTTTCTCTACCGCTCCAGCTGGAAGGGCTAACGAGGCAGCGAGAGATGCCATTGCATCTGTATGCACATTTTGCTGGCATGGTACATAGTCGATGTAAAAGTTTCCGAACTTCTCGGCTATAGAGATAGTTGCGTTGTAGTAGGGTATTAAGTCTTCATGTCTGACTTCGTACTCCCCGCGAACTTGGTTAACGGTGAGTTTAGAATCACAATGTGCTTCGAGATTTTTAACGCCTATCTCATCGGCGATTTGCATTCCAATCAAGAGGGTATTGTATTCCGCCACATTGTTGGAGCAGGGCTCGGTTAATGAGAAAGCTCGAGGGACCACATAGTTCTGTGTGGAGACCAGTACTGCCCCCACTCCTACTATGACATGCCCTTGTGGACTTGTTCTCGATGCACCGTCGAAGAAGAGTTGCCAGACTTATCTTTCAAAAGATGTCTGGGTCAGACAAATTTTAACGACTTCATTTGGGAGATCCTCGTGAAGTTCGGTAGCTCTCGGATCTGGATGCTCAGCCAGAAAATCCACCACCGCTTGTCCCTTCACGGCTTTTTATGGTAAAAAGTGCATTTCATATTGGGATAGCAGTATGGCCTATTTTGCCAGTCGACCGTTTAGTGACGATGGCTTTATCATGAGTAACCTCAAAGGGTTGACCTTTGATATGGCATTTATAGTCTGGACCACCAAGTAGTGTCACATTTTCTGGACAGCGAACACCAATGCCAAACATTCCTTTTTGATCGGGTTGTACCGATGCTCGACTCCGATCATAGTCCTACTCAGATAATAGATTGCTTGCTCATATCCTTGATCATTATTCTGGGCTAGCAAAGCTCCCAAAGAATGATCCATTGTTCCAACGTATATCAAGAAAGGTTTCCCCAACACCGAAGCTGTAAGGACCGGTGGTTACGTGAGATATCGTTTGATTTCCTTGAATGCTTGTTGGCAAGCATCATCCCAGATGAATGAGACACCCTTCTTCATCAATTTGGTAAAGAGTTGACATCTTCTGGAGAGATTTGAGTTAAACCTTCGGATGTATGCTAGTCGTCCTTGCAATCCTCTAAACTCCCTGAGATTCCTTGGAGGTTGCATCTCCTGGACAGCGCGGACTTTTTTCGGGTCTAAGTGAATTCCTTTGGATGTTACTACAAACCTTAGGAATTTACCGCTGGCCACCCCCAGGAAGGATTTGGTGGGGTTCATCTTCAACTGATGTACCCGCATGATTTCAAAGACTGTCTTTAGATCGGCTATGTGGTCACCTTTGGTGCGGCTTTTCACTGCAATGTCATCAACGTAGAATTCTATTATTTTACGCAGGTGCTCGTGGAAAATTGCATTTATAACTCTCTGATATGTTGCCCTCGCATTCTTCAGTCCGAAGGGCATGACAGTATAGCAATAGACCCCCAGTGGTATCCTAAAAGAAGTATGTTTTTCATCATCAGGATACATTTTGATTTGATTATACCCTGAGAATCCATCCATGAAGGACATTTGCTCAAACCCGTACGTATTGTCAACCATGACATCCGTGATTGAGAGAGGGAATTCATCTTTGGGACATGCCTCATTTAGATCACGAAAATCAATGCAAATCCAGATCTTTCCATTTTTCTTGGTAACGGGGATGATATTGGCTACCCAATCAAGATGTTGCTCCTCCCTAATGAAGCCAGAGTTTATAAGCTTCTTGACTTCTGACTAGATTGCTTCCATTATTTCTAGACGAAATTGTCGCTGTTGCTGTTTGACTGGCTTTACGTCCGAATTAATGTTAAGGCGATGCATAGCCACTCGAGGATCAAGCCCAGGCATGTCCTCATAATTCCAAGCAAAAACATCTATATACTCTAGCACAAGAGATATTAAATCTTCTTTCTCGGAGGATGATAGGCTTTCGCTTATAAAGATGGGCTTAGAATTAGCCTCATCTCTCAGATTAATCTGGATGATCTTATCTTCTGTGGGTGGTTCGCGTTGTTCAAAGCGAATGTCCCAAAGAGTGTTTAGGTGTCTGATCCAAGGATCTGTATCAGACTGAACCATTTCTTCATCTTCGTCTTCCAGGGGGCTTGTTGAAACCATGGTTACTGAAAGTTCTCCGAAGATGTTGCCGACACTAATGTCCGACTCCCATAATGACGTGCAGATGAGTAATTATGGTATAGTAACTCTTCAGACTTAGGAGTTGACAGCATTGGAGGTGACACATAGCCCAAACTCCTGCGAGTTCGATGGTAATAGTCAAGAGTCTTCCCTTTCGGAACGAAAGACCGGAGTAGTGTTCTTCTTCCTTTGCTGAAGTTCAACTCAGGACCACTTGTCAGATCATATCCAATCTTTTTCATCATTGTGAGTACATTTGGCTCATAATGAGAGAACTGAGGTGATTTGTTCTCGCTTTCTGAGTCATCGCGAGACATCAATTCGGACTTAATTCTTCCAAAAAGAATTGATTTTTGGCCTTTGCGTCTTGCTAGGACCATGAATACTAATTCTTGCGCATCATCGACATCTTGGTACATTTTGAGGGATGACTTCATTGGTACACGCAATGATGTCAGAGCATTCATTGCCGACCAGGGGTCATTATCCACCTCGGTACTAGTGTCTGATGGTACTGAATCAGAAGCGAACACAGAAAAGTAAGCCAAATTTAACTCTTCATTAATATACCACCCGCCTACATCATCGGCGGTGTTATTAACATCGAGCTTATTAATGCTCGTCACAAGTGGATCTAATTCCCACATGCACTCTTCTTCCAGCTCTGGCTTGTAGATCCTCATTTGTTTCTAGAGGGTCTTGGTACAGGAGGGAGTCTGTGAAATAGTTCTCTACCCCTTGAACGGATGCCTTTCGGCAATCACCGTTTGAACTTTTTCACTTCCGTCAATGTACTTCATAACTTGATGGAGATGGAGGGGACGATGAAATTATGATGAATTCATGATCGTCCAAGCAACAAATTATCTAAAGTGTTGGCGTCGATCACATAGCACGTCACTTCAGACTTTAGGTCCCCGATTTGACAATGAACTTGATTTTTCCCATTGGGCGCGTAACATTTGCATTAAAACCATAGATGGTAGTCTGAGTGGCGCTCAATCAGTGGGTGGGGATCCTTAAGTGCTGCATGACCCGGCGAGACATGATGCTCAACGCGGATCCTGGATCTACCTGAATGCGGCTTACTTCAGACGATCCAATATACCCTATGAAGTACAGGGGTCGATCCTGTTTTTCCTTGATCTGCATGTCATCTGACGTGAAGGTGATGCAGGGAGCATTTTAGGAGGCATGGAGGCAATCCTCTACATCTTCCTCCCATGGTCCAGCCGGGATCTGGGTCATGAAGACCTCAACATTAGTTAGGACTTCCCTCAGAGCTTCTCTTGTTGACTTTGATAGCCTCAGAGCTCGTAAAGGGTGATTCTGGTCGGGATATTGGCCAGTTGAGCCAGGATGTCAAAGCGGTAAGGTGTTGTAGATCCTTCCGCGTTGTCCTTTGGGAGAGCCTTAGAAAATCAAAACTCTTTCTGCTTCTCCATCAGTTATTTCGTGGAGAGCTTGGCTGACTCTGTAGTGGGTTTAGGAGGGATTGCCACCATTTCATCATACATTTTTAAATATGACTGACCCGAATGAGTTTCTGCCACGAGTGGTTTATTAAGTTCTGCAGCAAGAATTATTGTTTCCTCTTCTGAATCAGTTAGTGAGGGAACATCGATTTCTGCTTCTCGGGAAAATGCGCACACCACATTACAGGACGAAGCTTTCGCCTTGCCTTTGGACCTTCTGCTGGTAACAGTGGTCCATTGCTGGCTGTCCACAAGGTTGGGATGAACCCACATAACTTCCCCTGAGGTGCGGGGATAGGTACAAGACCCTTCTCTTATTGATGATAGGGGTCCATATTGGTCATTCTTAGTTCCCCTTTTGGGATGGGAACTACTCCGGAGGGTACTGGAGGTTATCTTCCAAACTAGAGGAATAATGTCATATTAGCCGTCACTTTCTTCTCCTCTGGACGGAGTTTTAGTACCTCTGCATCAACTAGAGCTTGAAGGATGTCTTTGAAGACATAACAGCTTTTGGTGGGGTACCCAGCATCCTATAATACAGGCAGTGTTAGGATTATCGGTTTTAGTGACTTCTTCAGGACGTCTAGCTTCAGGAATCTTCAATCTATTGCTCTTGTTGAGTAACTTGAACAACGAATCAACATGTTCGTCTTTGAAGGAATACTACTTGTTGGCGCGTGGCTGACTTGAAGAGCCACTTCCCCTGATCGGCTGAGGTTTGACAGGGGATTTTGTCTCCGTTGCCAAATTATCTTTTCTTTTTGATTGAAAAGATGTTTCTGGCATACGCCTTGTCGGCTTCTCTGGCCTGGGTTTATTTTCTTCTACTTTAACCCTGGCGATAATTTCTTCAGCTTGTTCACCTTACTGGACCAATTGCTTCCAGATGCGGCTTTGAACAACTCCTATTTGGGCTAGGAGTGACGTTTGTAGATTGTGGCGGCATGTTTCTACCAGGGTGGCCTGGGTGATACCACTAGGACATCGGAGTGCCATGTTCCAAAATCTCTCTACAAATGATTTGACTGACTCTCCCTTTCGCTGCTTTGTGGCCAGGAGAGTAGGCATTGTGATCTCCGAGTCATCTTCGAAGAAGCGTATCAGGAAGAGCTTTCCAGATCACTCTAATTTTAATGGAGCCTTCTGGGAGTTTCGTGAACCATTCAAAGGCAAGCCCCTTTAGAGTGCCGATGAACACACGTGCCAGGATGGCATCATTATCTACTACATTTCCTGTCTGAGACTTAAAGTAGTAGATATGTTGGTTCGGGGACCCTTTGCCATTAAAAGCCTGTAGGGTCGGAGCTTTGAACTTGGGAGGGTAAGGAACAAGGTCCCACTCGGCCGGATATGACCGGACCACTCCTGCTTCTTGGAGGCCTTTCCGACTGGTAAGGGCTTCCAGACGGTGCTCTAATTGACTCATTCTTTTAGAATGACTATTCCCATGGTTCGGGTTGCCTTCCTCCTTAGAGGAGGATTTAGATGACTCAGAATCAGATTGCTCCTTCTCCTCGATATGTACAGAAGATGAGCTTTCTCCCTCTTTTCGCTTGCCTTGGGACTTTTTAGAAGAAGTTTTGGCGGTTGACTTCCTCCTGTCCTCGAGCAATTGTGCCAGCATCTGTTTGAGGGAATCGATGGATTCTTGTTGAGCACGAATCATCTCGAATTGTTCCCTCTGGACCTGGGCGTGTTGTTCAAAGCGCCTGGCCATCTCCTCAGGAGTATTTGTCATGTACACGAAGGCTTCCTTCTCTATGAAAGAGCTTGAAGCCTACGATTCTACAACGGCGGAATGTGATTTATTTACTTCAATGCCCGAGCTAGGGTACTGTAGTTGATCAGGGCAACCGCTCTAGTCCTAGTGCGAGTATGCCGATACACTCTTTCTGGTTCCGTGTCAGACTCGTGGAGTTGCCTGCTGGTTGTTTTTCCCTACTTCTGCTTGCCATGTTTGCAGTGACTTCAGGGTACTCCATGTCAGAGAAGGTCCTCCTCCTGTGGAAGCGATACCTTTTGGCTGATCGGAAGGTTGGGGTCACTCGTCTTAACACCAACTGTTTGCTTGTATGTAAGCTGCAGCGACATTCAGAGAGCATTGCCGTGATGAGCTGTTCACAGCAATAAGTCAGAGTGATCTAATTAGCACTCCTTTTCTTCGTCAAATAATCTCTTAGATCTGTCGGAGGGGGATCAAAGAGATCAGCCTCGGATTGTCGAGGGCTTTTCAGCTTCTGAGAGCTATCCTTGCATCGCAAAGCTGAGACGCAGGGTTCTGAGACGCGGAGCTCACGTCCTGTAAGATAAATGCAGCTCTCGCGTTTTGGCTCTGAAACGTTAGTCTCGCGCCTCTGCTGAGAAGAAACGCGGCTCTCGCGTTGCTGATTGTCGCATCTGGCTAGCGACGTATGACTATAAAGACGCGGGTATGGTGTCTCGGATGAGGGGCATGGACCTCGCGCTGCTGATCGTCGCGTTTGGGAAGTGGAGCTTTAGAAACGTAAGTTTGGTGAGCCTTGTGTTTAGGTTTCCAAACGCGGACTTCATGTGACTGACGTGATTCAGAAGAGACGCGGGTTTGAACCTTGCATCCTACATCTACTGGGCAGACAGTTGTTCCAGCTTCTCGCGCCTGTAGTTGACGCGCACGTCTTCTCTGTCGTCGCTCAGCATTCCGGTTACGCCGTACGGGATGATGGGAACCCCAAGTAACTTGGAGCTGAGGAAGGGGACGGGTATGAACGGGCTGAACATCAGCAACGTTAACCTCGCGGGTCTCATGGGAGACGTTGACGCGGGCGTTACGTATGACGCGGTTAGCCATGACATCCTTCTTGCTAGTCGCGTCTGAGGGAATCTCAGAACGGACTTGAGAGTGGTTCCCTGAGGAGACCTTGCGGTACTGCCGCGCCTTAGGGCTCTTGGAGTCAAAAGAGAGGAACTCTTCATACTTTGCCTGGTCGAACTCTACGACAAGTGATTACCATTTTTCCCATGTAGGTGACGTCACCTTGCGCCACAACTTGCTCATCGGTAGAGAAAGTAGTCCCTAGCGGAGTCGCCATCGCTTATTTGGGAGAAAAAATTGAAGATCGGGGAGTAACTTCTTTGTTTGATTTGTATAGAAAATTACAACGGATCAATGATCCTCTTACAATAGAGGGGAGATATTCAATCTCAAATCTCCACTTTGTTTAGTGTCGGGTTCTTGATGTGGCGATAGAAAGTGAATCTTGCTTTCCGTTGACCGGGTGAACGTCAGGACCTCTTGAGAATCCTCTCTTTGGATGGTAGATGAAGTAACACAGCTTCTATCCACCAAAGATCTCAAAGAGATTGTAGGAAAAAAATAAACTTGTACGCAGCAAGTTGTTAGAAGAGTTGGACTCTCTCTCTCTTTCTTTTTTTAGCTGGAGGTCTTGGTGCTTCTACGGCTTACAACCGAAGTTCCTTTGACCAAGAATTCTTTCCAATTTCCCGACCCTCTTCCATAGCAAACTGGGGTATTTATAGAGGTTTTGTTGGAATATGAAGAATATAAATGTGAATCTTTGAATTGAATTATGGCGAGATCCGTTAATCGAATCAATTGGATGATGGTTGGAGTGTGTTCTCCTTCCATTGGGGATGAACGTGGTATATTCACATGTTCAATTCCGACTTCGAATGAATGAGATATTCAAGTCTAAAGATTGCCTAATTCAAAGCCAAAATGGGACTAAAGGTAGCTAAAAGCAATTAGTCCTACATTGGCCATGGGATGGAAGTTCGAGGTGTTTAAATAGAGAAAGTGAGAACAAAAGGCGTGCCCTTTGGGTACTTGGAGTTTTCGCGCGCGATTGGGAGGGAACTATGCCCGCACATGCGCACCGCCGCTGGCGGCGGCAACTGGCCGGCTGGCCGGCGCCGGGTCCGGGCTCGGGCCTAGGTCTGGGTCTGGGTCTGGGTCTGAGTCTGAGTCTGGGTTCGGGTTCGGGTTCGGGTTCCCTACCGGCCTGGTTCTTTTTGAATCGGGTCTCACGAGTATGGGTTGCAAGCATACCCGCTCCGCTACCCGAACCAGACCCGCTCCGCTCCGGATCCAAACCGTCCGCCAACGGCTGTCTGAAAACCGTCTGTGCGATTGGGCGGTTGGACCGAATAGTTGCAACGGTTCAGTCTGAACCGCTGCAACTGTTGGATTATTGCGGACGAAAATGCCCCTCCCGGAGCGCTATAAATAGCGCTCCGGTTTCTCTTTCTCAGACACACCAAAATGAGAAATAATAATCTCTCTCTCTCTTTCTCTCTGAGTTCTGAACTGAAGCGAGTTTCTGCATTCTGAACTGGGAATTGGAGTTCTGAAACAACTTCCAGCGAGAAGTGGGAAAGTCAGTTTCCGAAGCGACTTCCAAAGGAGATTCTGCTAAATTCGTTCTGAAAAAGGGCTCAGAAAATTCAACAGATTCTTTAATAGAATTGTTGTCTGAATCTGGGACTTCTGAAGAAGAATATTCTTCAACCTTCCTTCTTCCTCTACAGTGGGTGCTCCTCCAAAGTAAAGGCAAATATTCACCCAAAATTTGTCTTTGTCCGCTGCTTCAACGATCCTGTGAAGGTACTGGTTAACTATGGTTCGACCGTACGGTGATTTGGTAGTGCTATCCAAATACCGTGAAGGAGTGTTGTATCTTGGGAGACCAGCGTTCAGTAACCCGTTAGCACCGGTGCGGGGGACGTAATTATCTTAAGGAGATTCGCTCTAAGCGTACCTCACTCCAAGTACTGTATAAGTGAATTAATTTCTTTATACAGGGGATATACTGATATTCAGTATATTGAGACTGATTTAGATTCAGTCTAATTGGTGTTTAACTAAGGAAGGAAATTGAAAGGTGGTTCTTAAATTAAGGAACGTTCTATTGAACGGAAAACCTCCCACCTGATATTTGCCGACCTGGCCAATTAGATTGTTTATATTTCAGTGATCTTGAATAGTTATCAGATTGATTCCTGTTAAGCAGAAAACAACAATCTTAAGACAATTAGTATTGAAGTTTCTTACTTCGGTTCTACTTGAACTTGCAGAAAATGTCTGAGACTAATCAAGATAGCTCTAGCAAGGCACCAATCATGCAGCTACAAGCTTTGATGCCTACTCCACTTCCTAACCCGAAGCCGGAGAAGCCAGGAAAATTTGACGGCACAGAATTCAAGAGGTGGCAACAGAAGATGCTCTTCTACTTGACCACTCTTCATCTGGCCAAATTCCTACAAGAAGTCCACCAGAACCCGGAACAGATCGGGACTCAGTCCTTGCAGTCGATGCATGGACACAAGGTGACTTCCTTTGCCGAAATTATGTTTTAAATGGACTGGATGACTCTCTTTACAATGTCTACAGCCCTATCACAACGGCAAAGAAGTTATGGGCTAGTCTTGACAAGAAGTACAAGACTGAAGATGCTGGTACCAAGAAGTTCGTCGTAGGATGATTTCTGGAGTACAAAATGGTGGATAGCAAGACTGTAATCAGTCAGGTTCAAGAGTTCCAACTTATCTTGCACGAGATAGAAGCCGAAGGTATGATTCTACCTGAAACCTTTCAGGTTGCTACTATCGTGGAGAAACTCTCACCTGCGTGGAGAGATTTCAAGAACTACCTGAAGCACAAGCGAAAGGAGTTGAAGTTGGAAGATCTCATTGTGAGGCTTCGAATCGAGGAGGACAACCGAAAGTCCGAGAAAAGGAGCAGTAAGAACTCCTATGAAGTAAAAGCAAATGTGATCGAAGACTCAAAGGGGAAAGCGTCTACTTCCAAAGGCTTAAAGCGAAGAAGACTTCCCAGGGGTACAAAGGCAAGGTCCAAGAAGGTAAGAACATGCGCTTCAAGGGAACCTGCTACATCTGCAACAAAGAAGGGCATAAGGCGAATGAATGTCGCAGCCGTCTCAAAAAGAACAAGAAAAGCCATCCACAGGCAAACTTGACCGACCATGAGTCGCCAAGCCTTTCAGCTGTGGTGTCAGAAGTGAATCTGACAACCAACAATAAGGATTGGTGGGTAGACACTAGGGCTACTCGGCACATCTGCTCTGAGAAATTATTATTCTCTGAATATCAAAAACTAGAGCAAGATGAGCAATTATTCATGGGAAATTCAGCCGCCTCAAAGGTTGAAGGAAAAGGCATGGTCATCCTGAAGTGGACATCGGGGAAAGAGCTTACTCTGAACGATGTTCTACATGTTCCAGATATCCGCAAGAATTTGATCTCTGGATCAATACTTAGTAAGAAAGGATTTAGAATGGTTTTTGAATCAGATAAATTTATACTTACTAAGGGAGGGATGTATGTGGGAAAGGGTTATCTTGTTGATGGACTTTTTAAAGTTAATGTTGCAGTGGTAGATAAAAAGTCTGTGTATTTGTACCCGAAGCTTATAAATAAAGGAAAATCTTCTATTTATTTGCTTGAGTCTCCTATTTTATGGCATGCTAGATTAGGGCATGTAAATTATAAGTCATTAAAGAACTTGTCTAATCTGGGATATATTCCTAAACTCAACTTGGAAGAAATTCACAAGTGTGAGATTTGTGTTGAGGCCAAGTTGGCGAAAAATTCATTTCACTCAATTGATCGAAATACAGAACCTTTAGGGTTAATTCATAGCGATCTGTGTGACTTGAAGTTTATGCCAACTAGAGGTGGTAAAAAGTATTTTATTACTTTTATAGATGACTGTACAAGATACTGTTATGTGTATCTTTTAAACAGTAAGGATGAGGCAATTAATATATTTATAACATATAAAGCCGAAGTTGAGAATCAACTCAACAAGAAAATCAAGATTCTAAAATCCGATAGAGGCGGAGAATATGAATCAAATGATTTTAGTAAGTTATGTGCTAATTTTGGTATAATCCATCAAACAACAGCACCATATACTCCTCAGCAAAATGGAATTGCTGAACGGAAGAACAGAACTTTGAAGGAGATGGTAAATCCATGCTCGTAAGTTCTGGAGCTCCGCAGAACTTGTGGGGGGAAGCTCTATTAACTGTAAATTATATTCTAAATAGAGTACCTCACAAGAAACTTGGTCTTATACCATTTGAGTTATGGCATGGAAGAACACCTTCCTACCATTACCTCAAAATGTGGGGGTGCCTTGCAAAGGTGCTAGCACCATTACCTAAAAAGACTAAGTTGGGAGAAAAACTATGGACTGCATATTCATAGGCTATGCCTTGAATAGTAGTGCCTACAGATTTCTGGTTCATAAATCAGAGATACTAGATATTCATGTAAACATGATTATCAAATCTAGAGATGTTGTGTTCTTTGAAGATATTTTTCCATATAAACGGGAAACAGATAAGACTGCTGGGAAAAGAACACATGAGATGGCGTTCAGGGACAAAAGCCCCGAGGAACCGACTGTTAATGCAAAAATTGAACCAAGAAGAAGTCAGAGATCTAGAATCTCAAAATCTTTTGGTCCAGATTTCATAGCATACGCTATTGAAAGCGAGCCTCAAACATTTAAAGAGGCTATGTCAACCCCAGAAACACAAATGTGGAAAGAAGCTATAAATAGCGAAATAGAATCCATACTAAGTAATCATACTTGGAAATTGATAAACTTGCCTCCTGGCAGTAAACCAATTGGGTGTAAGTGGATTTTCAAACGAAAATTAAAACCCGATGGATCTATCGATAAGTACAAGGCTAGATTAGTAGCCAAGGGTTATCGACAAAAAGAAAGACTTGACTACTTCGATACTTATTCACCAGTAACAAGAATAATATCCATTCGGATGTTGATTGCAATTGCAGTATTGCATAACTTAGATATCCATCAAATGGATGTCAAGACTGCATTCTTAAATGGTGAATTAAATGAAGAGATATATATGGAGCAACCTGAAGGATTTATAGTCAAGGGCCAAGAACACAAGGTGTGTAAATTGGTAAAATTCTTATACGGTCTAAAACAGGCTCCAAAACAATGGCATGAGAAATTTGATAGTGTCATGATCAAAGATGGATTTACTATCAATGAATGCGATAAGTGTGTTTACACTAAAACAGTTGAAAATGCATGTATCATTGTTTGTCTTTATGTAGACGACATGTTGATACTTGGGACTAATATTGAAATTATTAAGTCCACTAAAAGAATGTTATCCAACAGTTTTGACATGAAGGATCTGGGGGTTGCTGATGTAATTTTAGGAATTAAAATCACCAGAACACCAGATGGAATCAGTCTATCTCAATCTCACTACGTGGATAAGATGATAGAAAGATTCAAGGATCATGGGATAAAAGAGAATACAAATCCTTTTCTCCCACACGTCCACCTTCATAAGAATATAGGAACTGGAATATGCCAGTTGGAGTATTCTCAGATTATCGGAAGTCTAATGTATTTGATGAATTGCACTAGACCCGATATTGCTTACGCTGTAAGCAAGTTAAGGAGATACACTAGTAATCCTAGTGATCAACATTGGACCGCTCTACTATGAGTATTGGGTTACGTATCACATACCAAGGAATATGCCTTGAGATATGGATAGTATCCACCTGTACTTGAAGGATACAGTGATGCTAATTGGATTACAGATTCTGAGGAATCAAAATCAACTAGCGGATACGTATTTACTCTAGGAGGAGCAACGGTATCTTGAAAATCTTCTAAGCAAACATGTATTGCCCGTTCCACTATGGAATTGGAATTCATAGCCTTAGATAAGGCCGGAGAAGAAGCAGAATGGCTTCGACAATTCTTGGAAGATATACCATTATGGCAAAAGCCAGTGCCCGCTATATGTATACACTGCGATAATCAAGTAGCTATATCTAGGGCACAAAATGTTATATACAACGGTAAGTCTAGACATATTCGTCGTAGACATAATACCGTGAAGCAGTTGCTCTCAAATGGAATTATCTCTATTGACTTTGTATCGTCAAAGGATAATTTAGCGGATCCGCTTACTAAAGGTTTAAGTGAAGAGCGTATAAACTGCGCATCGAGGGAATGAGTCTAAAAGCCTAACCTTACCGAGTCAGCTTAATGGAAACCTCACTTAGCGACTGGAGATCCCACAGACTAAGTTTAAGAGGAAAAACTAGTTATGATTGACTCAGCAAGTAAGCACTTGGGAGCTTGACTCCAATCCATTCCTAAGGTGCACATAAGTGCTTTTCTACAAGTGGATTAAGGATAAGCTTAACGCTTTTAATGATGCCTATATCTTGTTACTAAACAAGTGGAGTAGAGTAGACTACTCTTAATAGGACGATCACCTATGTGAGTATAGAGTTGGGTCGGCTCTTTGGGAATTTCTATGGAGGCTGTTATTCCCTAAAGATACTCTCTGAAACCAAGATGTCCAGGGCCAAAACGGACACAACCGAGAACCAAAGTTAATTTGGAAAGTCACTGTGTGAAGCTTGTTGACTTGGCTTACACTAACGGCTAACAGTTCAAGACCTAGTTCACTGATTAGCCAGTAAGTCCGATAAAACTTTCGCTATGGAAGGTTCAAGACCTAGATCACCTATCCTGATGCAGTTTCTTTTCTAAAGTACCTTTCACAATAGAGTCAGTCTCATTGTGTGTCATTTCCTTGAATCTCCATTCATTGTGGGGGATTGTTGGAATATGAAGAATATAAATGTGAATCTTTGAATTGAATTATGGCGAGATCCATTGATCGAATCAATTGGATGATGGTTGGAGTGTGTTCTCCTTCCATTGGGGATGAACGTGGTATATTCACATGTTCAATTCCGACTTCGAATGAATGAGATATTCAAGTCTAAAGATTGCCTAATTCAAAGCCAAAATGGGACTAAAGGTAGCTAAAAGCAATTAGTCCCACATTGGCCATGGGATGGAAGTTCGTGGTGTTTAAATAGAGAAAAGTGAGAACAAAGGGCATGCCCTTTGGGTAATTGGAGTTTTCACACGCGATTGGGAGGGAACTATGCCCGCACATGCGCACGCGCGCCGCCGTTGGCGGCGGCGGCCGGCCGGCGCTGGTGCCGGGCTCGGGCTCGGGACCGGACCGGGACCGGGATCGGGCCTGGGTCTGGGTCTGAGTCTGAGTTCGGGTTCGGGTTCCCTACCCGGCCTGGTTCTTTTTGAATCGGGTCTCACGGGTATGGGTTGCAAGCATACCCGAACCAGACCCGCTCCGCTCCGGATCCAAACCGCCCGCCAACGGCTGTCTGAAAACCGTCTGTGCAGTTGGGCGGTTGGACTGAACAGTTGCAACGGTTCAGTCCGAACCGCTGCAACTGTTGGATTATTGCGGACGAAAATGCCCCTCCCGGAGCGCTATAAATAGTGCTCCGGTTTCTCTTTCTCAAACACACCAAAATGAGAAATAATAATCTCTCTCTCTTTCTCTCTGAGTTCTGAACTGAAGCGAGTTTCTGCGTTCTGAACTGGAAATTGGAGTTCTAAAACAACTTCCAGCGAGAAGTGGGAAAGTCAGTTTTCGAAGCGACTTCCAAAGGAGATTTTGCTAAATTCGTTCTGAAAGAGGGCTCAGAAAATTCAACAGATTCTTTAATAGAATTGTTGTCTAAATCTGGGACTTCTGAAGAAGAATATTCTTCAACCTTCCTTCTTCCTCTACAGTGGGTGCTCCTCCAAAGTAAAGGCAAATATTCACCCGAAATTTGTCTTTGTCCTGCTGCTTCAACGATCCTGTGAAGGTACTGGTTAACTATGGTTCGACCGTACGGTGATTTGGTAGTGCTATCCAAATACCGTGAAGGAGTGTTGTATCTTGGGAGACCAACGTTCAGTAACCCGTTAGCACCGGTGCGGGGGACGTAATTGTCTTAAGGAGATTCGCTCTAAGCGTACCTCACTCCAAGTACTGTATAAGTGAATTAATTTTTTTATACAGGGGATATACTGATATTCAGTATATTGAGACTGATTTAGATTCAGTCTAATTGGTGTTTAACTAAGGAAGGAAATTGAAAGGTGGTTCTTAAATTAAGGATCGTTCTATTGAACGGAAAACCTCCCACCTGATATTTGCCGACCTGGCCAATTAGATTGTTGATATTTCAGTGATCTTGAATAGTTGTCAAATTGATTCCTGTTAAGCAGAAACAACAGGTTTCAGGGGGTAAATGAAAAACACCTAGAGGGGGGGTGAATAGGTGTGAATGCTAATCTAATGATCTTTTAAACTTTAATAAAATGAGTGATGCAACGATCTCTCAAAACACGACTAAGAGCCGAATACCCCTTGCGAGGTTCTGAACTCCTTCCTCCCAATTCTCCTTAAAATGGGTTAGAGGTGCGCAATGCAACCGTATTGTATTGAGATATGATCGAACAATGCCAAGTATGATGATGAAAAATGAAATGCACACAATGTAACACAACAAGTATAGCAAGTAAAGTAAACAAGACAAGATTTGCACTAGTAGAGGGTTAGTTCTCAAGCAAATAATTCAAGACAATATAAAGCAAGAGAAATTGAAAGCAAGAATAACGCAAAGGCAATCGCAAACAAGATGATTTGTTTCGAGGTTCGAGCACACTTGCTCTAGTCCCCGCCTTCACCTCCGTGAAGGGTTTCCACTATCCACCGAGGATGCCTTTACAATTTGATCTACCGAAGACCGAGCACCGAGCTCCACCAAGTACAAAGGACCTCTACCGAAGAGGTTGCTCCACAAGGAAAGGATTACAAGAACCAAGTGATCACAACAAGATCACTACACTTTTTCTCAAACTCTTTTACAAACACTCTCACTTGAATTACAACTTCACTATAGAATGAGTATAGGATTTTTGGCTTTATGAAGTGTGGTGAGAAAACTTCAGTTGTAGAGTGATATGAGTAATCAAACACAACTGAAAAATCAGACTTAAAAGAGTAGGAATTGAAAGCTTTAAACAAATTTTCTTTTCTCTTTTGAAAACACCAAAACTTGAGGATTTTTCTAAGTGATATGCAAGAGAGACTTCTCCTCTATTTATAGGCTTAAAAATAGGTTAAAAACAATTTCTTTTGTCTTATTTTCTCTGAAAAAGCTCCCCAAAAAATCTCCAAAAATCTGTTAAACCTGAAACAAAAAACAGTTTTTCAGAACTGCCCAAAGAGGAAAGAGCCGTTGCTAAGTTGCAGGCTTGGCGGTCGACCGGTCCGGTCGACCTCCAGCCTAGCTGGAAGTAGCCGTTGGCTCCCGGTCGACCGGTCCGGTCGACCGACCCAAAAGGAGGAAACACAGTTTCCTTCTTCCGGTCGACCGGTCCGGTCGACCGAAAATTCCCAAGAGCAGAATGCTCTCCGTCGGTCGACCGGTCCGGTCGACCGACGGACATGCACAAACAGTGCATGTCCAGACACAGCGCCGGTCGACCGGGCCGGTCGACCGATGTTGCCTGAAACTGAAAAACTAGACTGTTTTGAAGATGGAATATTTGTAAAACTATTTTAAAAATACATATAGCTAAGTATTATGCAGAAAATAGTTTATACACATGTTTTAAATAAGTTTTTCAAGATATAAAGCTTTGGTACATGTATATATAAACTAAGGCATAAAACTTAGAAATAACCATTTTCAATAACCATTTTCAAAACATAGGAAATACATGAAACAAGTGTGTGTGCAAATCCTAGAGCCAAATTTTCTATATTCAAACTTTAACATTCTAAACTTACAAACTTCTAAAGGACTTCAAGGCAATGCTTCAAGATGGGCTATCTTCACTTGATCTTCAATTTTGCATCTTGAGCCCAATTGGAGTTGACTTGAGTCCAAAACCTTGTATTTGTGAGAGAAGACTTCTAGTATGAATAGAAATCTGAAAACACACTTAAACAACAAATGTTATTAGTACAAATAACTAATATGTTTTGTAATCATCAAAATACACTAAACAAGGGTGATTGTAACCTTGGGCCAACAATCTCCCCTTTTTGATGATGACAAAACATATAAGTTATTGAAACAAATAAAGGAGGAAAAGCTTGGAAAGCTCCCCCTCAAACAATGCTATGTATTTATCATGAATATGAAAAGCTATGTAAGCATACATAAAGCATTTAACAAACAATAGTTTTTGTCCAAAAACTCAAATAAACACAAACTTTCTTTTTCTTCATGAAATGAAACTCAAATAGTATCAAACTTAGAAAGTTTAAACTTAAACACTTATTTTCCAAATATCAACAAACTTATTCTCCCCTTTTTGTCATACATCAAAAAGGGTTAAAACAAAACAATTGAAAAACAATTTTTAATTTTAAGAATCCATAATACAAACATTCAACTCACCACAAATAAATGAAAATCTAGCATAGTCTAAAGGTTTAGTAAAAATATCGGCAAGTTGAAAATCGGTAGAAACATAATCAATATCAATATCACCTTTCTCATAATGATCTCTAAGAAAGTGATACCTAATGTCAATGTGTTTGGTTTTACTATGTTGATTTGCATTCTTTGTCATGTGAATAGTACTAGTATTATCACAAAATATTTTAACATGATCAAAGTGTAAATCATAGTCAAGGAGAGTATGTTTCATCCAAAGAACTTGTGCACAACAAGCTCCGGCTGCAACATACTCCGCCTCGGCGGTTGATAGGGCTACCGAATTTTGCTTTTTGGAAGACCAAGATACAAGACAATTACCTAAGAATTGACATGTTCCACTTGTGCTCTTCCTATCTACCCTACAACCCGCATAGTCGGCATCCGAAAAACTCTTCATTTCAAATAATCCGGTTTTAGGATACCATAAACCCATTTCAATAGTGCCCTTAAGGTATCTAATTATGCGTTTAACCGCAATTATGTGTGATTCTTTAGGACAAGATTGAAAACGTGCACAAAGACAAACGGAAAACATAATATCCGGCCTACTAGCCGTCAAATAAAGCAAGCTACCAATCATGCTACGGTATAATTTAATGTCTACACTTTTACCTTGTTCATCCTTGTCAAGCTTTGTAGTTGTTGCCATGGGAGTTTTGCTTACTCTTGATCCTTCAAGCCCAAACCTTTTGATTAGTTCCTTTGTGTACTTGGCTTGATTGATGAAGATCCCATCCTCCTTTGCTTGATTTGGAGTCCAAGGAAATAGTTGAGCTCCCCCATCATAGACATTTCGAATTCATCCTTCATGCATGATTCAAAAGCTTTGCAAAGAGATTCATTAGTAGAACCAAAAATAATATCATCCACATAAATTTGCACAATAAGAATATCTTTTTCTACATGTTTTGTAAACAAGGTTGTATCAATTTTACCTTTCTTAAAACCATTTGAAGTCAAAAATGAAGAAAGTCTTTCATACCAAGCCCTAGGGGCTTGTTTTAAACCATAAAGAGCTTTATCTAATTTAAAAACAAAATCCGGATGTGTAGGATCAACAAACCCGGGGGGTTGTTCAACATACACCTCCTCTTCAATAAATCCATTTAGAAAAGTACTTTTAACATCCATTTGAAATAATTTGAAATCTTTATATGAGGCAAATGCTAGTGTCATCCGTATGGCTTCAAGCCGTGCTACGGGTGCAAAGGTTTCTTCAAAATCGATCCCTTCAATTTGAGTGTAACCTTGGGTAACTAACCTAGCCTTATTTCTAACTACATTACCCGATTCATCCAACTTGTTCTTAAAGATCCACTTAGTACCAATTGTTGGTCTATCGTGGGGCCTAGGAACAAGGTGCCAAACTTGGTTGCGCTCAAATTGATTGAGCTCCTCTTGCATGGCTAGCAACCAATATGAATCGGCCTCGGCTTCGAGGACATTTTTGGGTTCAATATGAGAAATGAATGCATAGTTACCACAATAGTCATGAAGTCTAGAGCGAGTAGTTACCCCTTTTGATACTTCACCTATGACGAGGTCCTTGGGATGATGTGGATTGTATCTCCAATCCTTTGGTAGTGGTTGAGTAGGCTCCACCTCATGTGTTTGACGTTCATTTCCTTGTGCCTCTTCCACTTTAGCTTTGCTTCCTTCATCATCCTTTGGTTTGTCTCCCATAGTAGAAGCATCCTCCAAGGTCACTTTCTCCAAACCTTCATCCAATGCATCTATTTCTACAACATTCTTAACAAACTTGTTAGATTCCTCAAACTTAACATGAATAGACTCTTCAATAGTCAATGATGATCTAATGAAAACTCTATAAGCTTTACTAGTGTTTGAGTAACCTACAAAAATAGCCTCATAAGATTTAGGATCAAATTTTCCCAAATTATCTTTTGTATTTAAAACAAAACATTTGCATCCAAAAACTTTGAAATAAGAAACATTTGGTTTTCTAGAAAAGTACATTTCAAAAGAAGTTTTAGTAGTATTTTTACACAAGAAAACGCGATTTGATATGTAGCATGATGTATTAACGGCCTCGGCCCACAAATAATGTGGTAGACCATATTCACTTAGCATTGTCCTAGCCATCTCTTGTAATGTTCTATTTTTCCGTTCAACTACTCCATTTTGTTATGGAGTTCTAGGACAAGAAAGTTCATGCTTTATTCCATGTTCATCACAAAAAGTGGTAAAGGGTTGGTTAATGAATTCACCTCCTCTATCACTTCTTATTCTCAAAATCAAAGAATCCTTTTCTTTTTCAACTCTTTTCTTAAAAGTTTGGAAATACGAAAATGCTTGGTTTTTGTGTTCAAGAAAGAAAACCCATGTAAATCTTGAAAAATCATCAACCAAAACATAAGCAAATCTATTCCCACTTAGACTTTTAGTTTGTGTAGGGCCAAATAGATCCATATGGATTAATTCCAAAGGACGTGATGTCATGATATCCTTAATTGACTTGAAAGAAGACTTAGATTGTTTCCCAAATTGACATATGCGTCACAAACTCGGTCCTTTTCAAAATTCAAGCAAGGAATACCTTTCACCATTTCCTTTGAATTTAATCTAGAAATATGATCAAAAGAAATATGCCCTAATCTCCTATGCCACAACCAAGAGTCATCATCGAGGGCTTTCAAACAAGTAATATTACAAGACATATTTAACATATCAATCATATAAACATTACTTTCACGAAACCGGAAAATACACAAACATTAGAAGTTCTATCAATTACTTTACAAGAAACATTATCAAAAACTACATCAAAACCTTTATCACAAAGTTGACTAACACTCAAGAGATTATGCTTGAGGCCATCAACTAAAACTACATTTTCAATTAAAGGAGAGGTGCCAAGTTTTACATTACCAATACCGATGATTTTACCCTTGGCGTCATCTCCGAAGGTGACGGTGCCACCTTCATGATATCTTGATAGGGTTGCAAAGTTGTTGATGTCCCAAGTCATGTGCCTTGAGCAACCGCTATCAAGATACCACAAACCTCTACGTCGTTGGGCTTTGGAAAGTACCTACATCATTTAAAACAATTGTTGACTTTGGTACCCAAACTCTCTTGGGTCCTTGAAAGTTAGTGTTACGAACCCAAACATTATGATGTGATGCACTTAGTCTATCATAACAAAAATTAGCTAAGTGTCCTTTCCGCCCACAATGTGAACATGAGTACACTTTTCTATACATGAAAGCATGATGTGTATGTGTAGTGTGAGCATGTTTTGGGGTTTTGCCATATTGTTTAGGTTGTGTAGCATGAACATGAACATGAGCATGAGCATTTTTCTTTGGGGCTTGTTTCTTAGGAAACATAGCCTCAATTTTCTTTTTGTTAAATTCACAATCTTTCAAAACAACACTTAATGAGTCTAATCTTTCCTTAAGCATAGAAACTTTATTTGAATCAATTAGTGGGACCTTACCTTTGCAAGAAATCTTATATTTTTCAAAATCATTTTTGGTAGTGGCCAAAGTGGAAACCAAATCATCTTTTTCTTTTGTAAGAGTAAAAACTTGAAGACTTAAAGATTCATTATCCTTTTTCATTTTAAGATACTTTTTCTTTAAGAAATCATAGTTTTGTGACAACTCAACAAAAGCTTCTTCTAACACATCCATAGAAAGTTCATTATCATGAGAAGGGGAAGAGGTTACCTTGCTTGTGCCTTCATTAGCCATGAAGCACATGTTGGCGGTGTCTATTTCTTCCTCGGATTCGGTCTCCGAATCCCAAGTTGCTTTCATAGCCTTCTTCTTGTAAGGCTTCTTTGAAGTGGAGGGCTTAACTTTGTCCGGACACTCCGCCACAATGTGTCCCGGCCTTTGGCAATTGAAGCATATGATCTTTCTTTCTTCTTTGCCTCCTTGCCATCTCCTTCTACCTTGGAACTTCGCCTTGTTGTACATCCTCCGAACATTTTTGACTAGAAGTGAGAGCTCTTCGTCATCTTCTTCTTCATCATCTTCGTCGGAGTGTGATGATTGACACTTGAAGGCAATAGTCTTCTTCTTGGTAGGAGCCATGTCCTCCCTTGCTTTCCTTTCCATCTCATGGGTTTTAAGGTTCCCAATGAGACCTATAAGCTCCATCTCTTCATTGTCGTTGAGTTCCTTCAAGGTTGTAGTTTTAACTTCCCATGAAGGAGGAAGAGCCCGGATGATCTTCCTTACTCTTTGATCATTATTGATATCTTCACCTAAAGAAGATAGTCCATTAGTAATCTTGGTAAATCTTGTAACCATATCATCTATGGTTTCATTTTCTTGCATGCTAAATGTTTCATATTGAGACCGAAGAAGGTCAATCTTAGCCTTCTTTACTTGTGAGGTCCCCTCATGTGTGACTATCAAGTGTGACCAAATCTCATATGCGGATTTGCAATGTATAACCCTAGCTATGTCATCATCATTTAGGGCTTGAAGAAGTGCATAGTGAGCTTTGGCATTGGCATCGAATTCCTTAGTCTCTATTTCGGACCAAGTGGATTCGTCACCGGGGGTACACTAAAGGACTTAGTCACGGCCTTTGCAACTCGGCTACCTAGAGATTGCAAAAACACGGTCATCTTAACTTTCCATATGGGAAAGTTAAGTCCATCAAACTTAGGAGGGGTCTTAATTCCATCGGCCATTTTTACTATATGAATGTGAATGAAATGATTAGCAAATTAGGATCTTCTCTAAGGTGGTTAAACCAAATCCTAGAGTCCAAGCTCTGATACCAATTGAAAAACACCTAGAGGGGGGGTGAATAGGTGTGAATGCTAATCTAATGATCTTTTTAAACTTTAATAAAATGAGTGATGCAACGATCTCTCAAAACACGACTAAGAGCCGAATACCCCTTGCGAGGTTCTGAACTCCTTCCTCCCAATTCCCTTAAAATGGGTTAGAGGTGCGCAATGCAATCGTGTTGTATTGAGATATGATCGAACAATGCCAAGTATGATGATGAAAAATGAAATGCACACAATGTAACACAACAAGTATAGCAAGTAAAGTAAACAAGACAAGATTTGCACTAGTAGAGGGTTAGTTCTCAAGCAAATAATTCAAGACAATATAAAGCAAGAGAAATTGAAAGCAAGAATAACGCAAAGGCAATCGCAAACAAGATGATTTGTTTCGAGGTTCGAGCACACTTGCTCTAGTCCCCGCCTTCACCTCCGTGAAGGGTTTCCACTATCCATCGAGGATGCCTTTACAATTTGGTCTACCGAAGACCGAGCACCGAGCTCCACCAAGTACAAAGGACCTCTACCGAAGAGGTTGCTCCACAAGGAAAGGATTACAAGAACCAAGTGATCACAACAAGATCACTACACTTTTTCTCAAACTCTTTTACAAACACTCTCACTTGAATTACAACTTCACTATAGAATGAGTATAGGATTTTTGGCTCTATGAAGTGTGGTGAGAAAACTTCAGTTGTAGAGTGATATGAGTAATCAAACACAACTGAAAAATCAGACTTAAAAGAGTAGGAATTGAAAGCTTTAAACAAATTTTCTTTTCTCTTTTGAAAACACCAAAACTTGAGGATTTTTCTAAGTGATATGCAAGAGAGACTTCTCCTCTATTTATAGGCTTAAAAATAGGTTAAAAACAATTTCTTTTTGTCTTATTTTCTCTGAAAAAGCTCCCCAAAAAATCTCCAAAAATCTGTTAAAGCTGAAACAAAAACAGTTTTTCAGAACTGCCCAAAGAGGAAAGAGCCGTTGCTAAGTTGCAGGCTTGGCGGTCGACCGGTCCGGTCGACCGCCAGCCTAGCTGGAAGTAGCCGTTGGCTCCCGGTCGACCGGTCCGGTCGACCGACCCAAAAGGAGGAAACACAGTTTCCTTCTTCCGGTCGACCGGTCCGGTCGACCGAAAATTCCCGAGAGCAGAATGCTCTCCGTCGGTCGACCGGTCCGGTCGACCGACGGACATGCACAAACAGTGCATGTCCAGACACAGCGCCGGTCGACCGGGCCGGTCGACCGATGTTGCCTGAAACTGAAAAACTAGACTGTTTTGAAGATGGAATATTTGTAAAACTATTTTAAAAATACATATAGCTAAGTATTATGTAGAAAATAGTTTATACACATGTTTTAAACAAGTTTTCAAGATATAAAGCTTTGGTACATGTATATATAAACTAAGGCATAAAACTTAGAAATAACCATTTTCAATAACCATTTTCAAAACATAAGAAATACATGAAACAAGTGTGTGTGCAAATCCTAGAGCCAAATTTCCTATATTCAAACTTTAACATTCTAAACTTACAAACTTCTAAAGGACTTCAAGGCAATGCTTCAAGATGGGCTATCTTCACTTGATCTTCAATTTTGCATCTTGAGCCCAATTGGAGTTGACTTGAGTCCAAAACCTTGTATTTGTGAGAGAAGACTTCTAGTATGAATAGAAATCTGAAAACACACTTAAACAACAAATGTTATTAGTACAAATAACTAATATGTTTTGTAATCATCAAAATACACTAAACAAGGGTGATTGTAACCTTGGGCCAACAGTAAACGTGTCCCCTAAAAACACTCCATAATGGGGTTAACTCTCTCATTACGTAGGCAGTAATTGACCCAGTAATGAGGGCAGTTATAACCGAGACGCAAGCTTTGGACCTTGCATTTTGCCAATGAGATGACGCTTGAGAAACACGAGCTTCTAATCCTGCGTCAAGGTTCACGTGAGACGCGGGCTTTGGACTCTGCGTCTTGGTACTGCAATAATGCTGAGACACGGGTTTCAATCCTCGCGTCTTGGATCTTACAGTGATGTTGAGATGCGAGTTTCAACCTTCGCGTCTTGGTGCTGCGCTGATGATGATGATTAGCCCTGCGTCTGGAACTTGGACTCTGCTTTTTTGTTGACTTGTCTTCCATGATTTTTAGACAGCCTACAATGGCACCTTGTAATCTCAGAGAATTAATTTCCTTTCGATTGAAGGTGTCGGATAAAATCTTGAAATTCATAAATTGATCATTGATAGGTTTATTATAGGACATCATGAATTTATTAAAGGAAGAGGAGATGAATTTTTTGATTCCAGCATTGTCGAGGCCATATTCATTCTCAAGTGTTGTCCATAGTTTTTTAGCACTCTTATATTCAAAATAAATGTCATATAGACTATCAGAAAGTGCATTAAGAATCCTATGGAGACAATGATACTCAATCTCCTCAAATTCCAATAAACGAAAGAGAAAGGAGATAAAGGAGGAGTTTTAACAGATGGTGACTTGGTAGGTGATGGTTTAGGAGAAGGTACAAGAATAGAATCATCTGTGGCTGAAATAAGTTCTAAAGTGGTCAACCAGTATTTCATCTGATTTGCCTATCTCTCAAAGTAGGTGCCAGTGAATTTCTCAGTTTCACACCCTTAGAATAATCAGAGTTGATCATAGTGACAGGATGGAAGCTACTAAATTCTGTATTCCAAGTTATTTAGGGTGTCAGAATTTAGTTATGAAGGTAGCATTAGATAGAAATTCTAGAATATATGATAATGTGATTAGTGATCTAGCAAGATAAAATAATTACAGCTAGAAATAAAGAGCAATAATTAATTCAGGATTAAACAGTTACTTCAGATTTATTCCTAAATTAATCTAGCATGAAAGATGCACTCAGAGAGTTATTTTCTAGTTTCTACACAAAACTTATAAGAGTTTAGATAATGAAGTTATTAGCTAGAAAGAGACAACAATTATTTGCAAGATTTAATTACATGCAAGGAAATGACAAAATGCTATCAATGCTATAAATAATTGTAGAGAGATAAGATCTGAAAATTTTAAATGATTATTTTCCTAAATAAAACAAGTTCTTTGCAAGAATATTAAATGATTTGCATGAAAGAATAATGATTTAGATAAATAAGCAGGTTTTGATCCTTTAGACTGTTGGTTGTATACTGTGATATTTCTTAAAATCATGCAAAACAATATTCTTTGAAAACAAATTAAACTAGCTTCCTAGCATGCTACTACGGAATTAAAATAGAATATAAGCAAATTAAATCTGGCCTGGGGAATGCAATCGCGTAGTCGCTACCCTAAAGGATCAAAAGCTCGTCTCCTTATTCAGACGTTGGTTCAGTTTTATCCAGTAGCGGTAAAAGAATCTCCCAAATTCACCAGAAACTTGGCCTAAGATAGCAGGCAAAGCTTCTTGCTGCCCAGAAACTTGGAAAGGTTGAAGAAATTTAACAGTGAAAGAAAGAAGAAATGTAGCTGTTTACTCAGCAGAATGAACAAAGAGAAGCCTATTTGTAGACATAGAGCTCACAAATCAAGCGCGTTCGCAGAAACGTTACAGGTCAAAACATGAATCACTTCGGGAAGAGTGAGACGAAAGCTCGAGAATATTTCGAGTACAAGTGTTCGAGAATCCAAGCTCAGGGTTCACTTCGAGTCTTCCAAAATGTAGCTATGAGGAGTTAGCTCATGGCCTCACTCTCATAACAATAGGCTTAGAAAGAGTTGCTATATATATATATATATATATATATATATATATATATATATATATATATATATATATATATATATATATATATATATATATATATATATATAGAGAGAGAGAGAGAGAGAGAGAGAGAGAAATGTATATCAGCCGACGGCTGAGAGACCCTCTCAGCCTGCGGTGACGTGGCACATTATTAGCCACACTAGAAAGAACGGCCCGCCTATCGAAATAGTTGAAATTACTAAATAGCCCTACTGTAAAAGACAGTAGATCTGTATAGTTTATTATATTTTATATTTTCTGACATTACTCAATTTTGTCACAATTATCTTTTATAACTGCGGCCAAACTGCAAACATTTTTTTATCAAATCACGAAACTAATTTGAATGCTTCTTTATTATTTTTTTTGTTATCTGATTTGAAATTTAATGATTTTTTAATATAGTCACAGTTTTACTTTTTTTTCGCATGTAATGTATAAATTTTTTTTTTTTACATATTGAATACGGACAAGGACTGCGACTATGATCGCAGTGCTTAACGAGAGCAAGTCATGGTACTGCGACTATGGTCGCAGTACTCACGAAAGCATTTTTTTTTTTGGGTGAGTTTTTTTGCTAAGTTATATGTAATAACGGTGTCTAAGGACTGATACTATAGTCGCAGTTTATGTATGATTTTATATGTTTGATCTTTACTGTAACTTATTGCATGCGAAGTAGGACTGCGACTATGGTCGCAGTGTTTAAGAACAACAGTCGCAATTTTCTAATTTGTGATATACAGTGAAATATACTGATTTGAGAGGATTGCGATGATATTCGCAGTATTATCTGTTCATATAATTTATTTTTGGACTGCGACCATGGTAGCTGTTTATAACTTTATTGAATGCAAAACAATCAAACTGTTTATGATTGGACAGCGACCGTGGTCACAGTTTCATATGTAATTATAATATGAGTACTGCGACCATTATTTCAGATAAGATGCAGAATTAATACCTATACGGTATACTTTATATGTATTTTAAAAATGTGAAAGATTATTTTGCAGATAGAAGTAAATTTTATTTATAACATAATATGGTGAGAAAGAGACCTTATAAAAAAAGAGCATTAAAAGCTTTTAAGAGAAGACAAAATAACGTTGAATATCAGAAGATCAGGAAATCCTAATCCTCGTCATCCTCACCATCATAAGCAGATTCGTCTTCTTCATTCTCCTGGTCTTCCTGTCATCACTTATTTCCTCATCATCTTCCTGTTTTTGAGGTTTTTTTGGTTCATCGATAAACTCTCAGAATGGATCATCTCTATCAAGCTCTTCGTCTGATCCGTTGCGAGAAAGCGAGCCTATAGCATCAGAGGACATGCTTTCATCAAGCATGCCTCCGTCAAGTGGCAGAGGAATAATGTCCTCCTCACTAACCCACATGAAAACTTCATCATCATCATGAATAGGAGGATCAGTTAAAATATTATTTGATGTAGTGAGATAGTCAAAAGGAGTGAAGTTCAGACTGGTATCAGATTCACTATAATACCCTAAAGAAAGAGGACCGGTGGGGGATTGATTGAAGTTGAATTCTGAGTGTTCAGAGGAAGAAGATGGGGAAGACATGATTCAAGAATGAATTATTTTTTTGGAAGTTTTTGAAATCAAATTGAAAAGGAGCAAAAATATAGTTTTTAGATATGAGATAATATATTAGTTACGAGCACTATATAAAGGTCAATAATGTGAAAGAACATGAATAGTAATAATAACTGTTATAGGTGACGGTTGAGTATGGTTAGAAGTGGTAAAAAAAAAAATTAAATATTTAATTGAAGAGTTATGGCTGGAGAATCCGAAGAGTTCCTTTTTTCTAGAGGTTTACTACGTGAAGTACAAATATACTTATTATAGAATATTTTGCCTATATCTTTAGATTACGTATGGTGCACATCTTTCCTTTATCGTGATTAACATTAGTGCATCTCTTTTTTTTAGACTGTTGTTATATCACGGTAGATAGATTATTAATTACTTCATTAAATTCAGTGTAATTAATATAGTATTTTTATAAGATGTGATCTCAGGGCCGCATGGCTAAACTACCTTGTAAAATTATAAAAAATCTTTTACATAAGGCATGCGAAAAAAAATTGCGACTTTGGTCGCAGTGCTGAAGGAGGTCGCATGTTGTACGATAACATGTTTTCGTCTGTTATTTTTTATGTTATAAGGAATGCGACTATGGTCATGCGTGATATAAAAAAGTTTTTGTTATACTATGACTGCGACTAGTGTCGCAGTCGTCATTTAAAATTGAAAGTTATTTTGTATTAAGTCTGCGACCATGGTCGCAATGATTGAAAGTTTTATTATATTATGACTGCGACTATGATCGCGGAATTTGTAAAACGGTGAGAATTCTGTTACAGAAGGCATGCTTCTGTTTATTTCACATTATGTTCATCCAATTTTTTTCTATTATATTTTCGATGTAGTAGAATTACGAATTTTATAACTGTAGATATATTCAACTGAAAATTATTTTAGGTAATTTTTGTTTGTGGATGAGTTTATGGCAGTTTAGAAGTAAAAATGGGGTATTTTTGTCATTTTGATTCACGAATGTTTAGGCGGGATTTATGGGGTATTTTTGTCATTTTGATTCACGAATGTTTAGGCGGGATTTTTTTGTTTTTTTTGGCGCCTACACTCTGCGGCCGATCTGTGGCATATATTCAGCCACGTCACCACGGGCTGAGAAACTCTCTCAGCCGTCGGCTGAGGTACAGTAACCCCATATATATATATATATATATATATATATATATATATATATATATATATATATATATATATATATATATATATATAGGGTAAAGTGTACCTAGTAGGTCTCCTTAGATTACAATCTAAGGAGGAGGCTTAAAACCCCAACATTTCAATTTTTTTTTACAATCCGACCGCACATTATCATCTTCATGTTCTAAGATGTACATATATAAAAAATCAAATGATTTGAATTTCGTTTTCTTATTGATTTAATCGTTCCATTTTGTTCTACTTTTAAAAACCGTTAATATTTGAACCCAAAGAAAATAGAGTAAACGAACCCAAAATCACTTGATTTTTATATGTATACATCTTAAAACATGAAGTTGATAATGTGCGGTCGGATCGTGAAATTGTTTTTGGGATGTTGGAGTATTAAGCCTTCTCCTTAGATTGTAATCTAAGGAGACCTACTAGGAGCACTTTACCCATATATATATATATAGGGAGCTGATCCTCTAAGAACGGTTCTCACGGATTTTTGTGAGAACTTTCACGTGAGTCGTCGGATCTAATAAATCAAATCAAATAAAACTAGATCTCTATCAGATCCGACGGCCCACGTGAAAGTTCTCACATGAATTCGTGAGAACCGTTCTTAGGGGATCAACTCACTATATATATATATATATATATATATATATATATATATATATATATATATATATATATATATATATATATATATATCACTCAAACTTCTTTTACCTATCTAATATAGGACTAAAAATCAAAGAAAATAGAGAGAAATTCAAGTTTTCCTTCCAAAACCAAATACTTATCCAACACTTCCTACTTCTTCTTCCTCTCCCATATATATCACTCAAACTTCTTTTACCTATCTAATATAGGACTAAAAATCAAAGAAAAATAGAGAGAAATTCAAGTTTTCCTTCCAAAACCAAATACTTATCCAACACTTCCTACTTCTTCTTCCTCTCCTTCCTCCTCCTCCTTACTGATCGGTTGGTTTCCCACCGACAGCGACATTCTACTAGTCTACCTCATGACTTTCCAATCTTGGGCTCACCAACATCCATGTACGTCAACTGCCACAGGAATCTTGAGTGATCGAACTGCATCAAGCACTTCAAATTGGAGATCTTTCACCGGAGAATGCGAGTTGAAGTCAGGAAGCGAGAAAATTCTTCCCATGGTTCTTGGGGGCTACACAGCCTTCGAACCAACACCGACTTCCTTCTTTGTTTTGACTTCTCAGGAGCCCTGAAGAACTTTCTGCCAGATATGGTATCAAGTAAGGGAGAATACTTGTCTAAGGATTCATGCAGATTGAGATCTTTTCATACTTTTACTTGTCGCGGCAGCTCTACCGCAACTGGCAGTGGCTGGTCTTTCCAAAAGACCCTGCTTTTTTTCCTTCCCGCACTCTGATAACTTGCTTCCATAATCAAGAACTCCATCCATTGATATCCGAAGACTCTCCATCCTCTTATCTTTGACTACATCTTCTATCCGTTTCTTAATGACCTTGAAACGAGCTGAAGCAGTCCGATTGCCCCCATTGTTTTCCTTGCTGGTCTCTCATTTCTGATTTGACAGTAGAAATCTAATACCATCGGCAACTGATTCCATAGCACTTGCAGTATCTTCATCAATTCTTGGCTTTCGAGAAGAGGTTCTAGCTTGGAATCTCCCTCTTTTGTATATCAGAATTTTCTGCCCTCTGTGTTCATGTCATTATTCTGTTCCATGACAAACCGGATGCTGGGAATGAACCTGACCTGTCCAACACTCTCTCTAAACTGGAAGCCTCCTGACTCTAAGAAATTCGCGAAGGCTCTTGGATTTTTAAGAATTTTCACGAACAAATCCCACTTATTATAAAGTACCACCATCACTTCCAAAAGTTCTTTAGACTCTGGATCTTCTTCAGGTTCTCCGAATCTGAATCTCTCTTTCTGGACAACGCCTTGTTCAACTTTTCGTGCTCTGTGTATATGGAAGAACCACTCTCATGTGATTTATTATCAAACACAGTCGGAGTCTCTGTGTTGTGATCCACATCATCAACATAATCATCGCTTTCCAAATGATGGATGGAAATAGTTAGCAGCGACAGCGGATCACTAGGTCTTCTTCTAGAATTAACAGTCCTCGTGAGTACCTCGCCGGAATTATTTCTTGCAATCCCAACTTTATCGTCTCCCTGAGACCAATGGACATAATCACTAAACAAATCGCAAAAACATATCATTTAACCTGTACACGGTAAGAAGCTGAAAATAAACGAACGAAATGGTCATCCATTTTTTTAATTATATTAAGAATCTCTTCGGATCGGATCTTTTAAAATTAATCATTGGTTGCACAGCTGGCTGATAGTTATCACATCGGGCTACTGAAAGTGTAACACCCCGGATTATTAAATCTCGATTTAATAATATAAATCTTGAGTTATTAAGTTAATTGAGTGTGTAATGAATTTCAATAATTTTGAGAATGTTAAGTGGTATATATGAATATACCTACATCATAGTTATTATGTACCTAGTGCTTCAATACGTAGATATACTAGTATTATACTTAAATAATATGTATTTATCAAGAAAACACAATCATGAAAAAAATTTATATTTTTTTTTAGTGGAGGAAGTAGGTGTGCATGGAAGGGGAGACCAAGGCTTAGAGCTTCTTGTTTTGGGGATTGGATGCATGGATGAAAAGGGGATGGCAAACTTGTAATATTATGGGAGTATGGATCTTTAAAGAGTCCCTGGAGAATTCATCTTCTTCATTCTCTTCCTAGAGCAGATTCCTCCATGATAAAAACCTAAAAACCCAAAGATCCAACCTCTCTATTCCTCCTCTCTCTATTTCCCTCCCCTTCTTTTCCTCTCTTCTCCTCCTTTCTCTACCCCTTTTAGATCTGGATCCATGCACGCGGCCAGAAAGTGGCGGTGTAACACCCCGAATTTTCCACCCTGATTTAGTACTATATTCTTGGATTATTGAGATTATAAAGAATATCAGGAAATTTTAAATTGGTTATATTTATGTGATAATAAATTTGGAAATTTATCAGGGAAATTTGAAATGGATTAATTGGAAGAATTTAAATAAAATTTCATGTTAAAAAGATATATATAATAGTTATAAAAATTGTTGGGGAGGTATATACATACGTATAAGTCTCATATTAACTCTTGACTACACTTCATGAGAACACCAAAGTTTAACAAAATTAATTTTTATTTAATTCTAAATTGTACATGATGGGTGAAGAGCTCATGTGGATGTAGGGTTGAGATTGAATCCCACCTACCCACTTACCTACTCCCTTCACCAAGTTCTAGTAAATCACAACCCTCCACCTCATCTTCATCATCCCCAAATTTTATTTCAGATCTGAGATATCTCTCCTCTCTCTCTCTCTCTCTCTCTCTCTCCCCCCCTCTCTTGCAGGTCGGACGGCGGCCAGGCGCGGCCAGGCGCGCCCAGCGCGCGGCCAGGGCAGCGGCGGCAGCCGGCTGGGGCGGCCGGGTGGTGGCCGGCCGGGTCGGAAATCGGTGAGTAGGTTTTCCCCTCTTTCTTTGTTCTAAATTTCATCTTTTAGAAATCCCTAAGTTTGATCTATTGGTTGAATGAAAAATCCTTCCTTTGAGTTATTCATGCTATTATCCCTTGAAATTTTAGGGCTTCCTAAAGTATGTAGTAATAAAAATTGGATCTTGAGATATGAGGAGTTAATCCCATTATAAATTGGTGGTTGAGGAGGTTGCATGATAAAATATGGCATGTAGAGATGGGGTTTATACATTTTCAGATTTAATGTAAGTCTTAACCCTAGAATTCTTAACCTCATATGTTAAGATTAATGGTGATGAAGCTCTCATTGAGAGTTGTGGGACTAATGTTTGGGCAAGTATGTTCTTCCGTAAATTAAAATAAAATGCTTCATAGAATCATTGGATTAATGCATGATGAACTTGCTAGGTGTTGTAAATTCTTACTTTAAGGTAGAACTTTTCTTGTGATTATGGAATAACTTGCTAGTTGAGAAATTGTGTAGTTGCTAATTCTTATATTAAAAATAGAACCTTTCTTGTGATTAAAGTATGTTTATCAAGAAACATACTCTCTTGTGATATGTATATGATTATGTCTTGTGAAATTTTGGGTTGGTATTGGTTACCTTTAGATAGGCAAGGTTAAGCCGAGAATTTGAATATCATTATAGTAAAAGTTCGTGTATCGATCAAAATATTATTAGAAGATAAGATAAATCTTAAAAGTCTAATTGGTATCATAAATCCGGGGATCGTTGTAATTTGAGGAGATCAAGTTAAATATCTCTCCTAACCATTGATGTATATTAAGCTTCTTGAAATTCCTTACACTTGGGAAGGTTGAGCATCTTGTCATTCTTACGTGGTAACCACAAAAGCAAATCAAAATCTAATCTTGGTCATGTTAGTGAGATATAAAGAAAATTTTACGATATAGGTTAAACTATGAAATTTGAGGAGACTTTAAGGGGGTTTGTGATCAATCATGTAGTGATTGAACTACGAATGCTCTTATAAAAATTTCTCGTAATCAAAATCCAAATACCTAAGTTCATGCCTTCCTTATGATTTAATTGAGATGAGGAAATAAGAGGGAAAGTTGAGAAAATGTGTAGTTCAAAGCACTTGGTCACAATAATACAAATCTGTTAAAGTCTGTCCAGATTTGAACCAGAATCTTGGGGTCTCTTTCGTAAGGATAATTAATAAGGAATAGGTCATGTAATATACCGTTGGAAAGCTAATCGAGTCCACTTTCCAACCGCGTTTGCGGTGTCCTAATCAAATGTCTGTGCTGGAAATTATCACTGGAACATGATAACGTGTCGAAAGTGCAAAGTGGCAGAATTTTAGATGTCTAGATGATTTTCTGTTTATTTCAGCTTGTCGTGCGACTTGAGTGAGTCATATAAGATATTGCTAGAAAGATCAGTAAATCTAAAGGTTAATGGAAATCCTCGTGTCTCATTTTAATATCAAATGTAGAAGTTACGATAAATCATCTTCGATTGATAGGGAGGTCAGATTCGAGGAAATATATTTAGATGAGATCTATGGAAAGCTATTGGAATTTATATGTAGACATGTTAGGCTGAGTTAGAACTATACACTGTTCTTCAGTAACACATGTTATGAACACAGGTCTGTCATACTTTTTATTTAAATGCTGACTCCCTTTAAATTAATGTTTCCTAACGAGGTTGCATGTACACTCAGTGTGCTGGTGTTTATCCTTAGACTCAGGTTTCGTTAATTTTTCCGGATACAAGGAATTATTGTGTTATGGACTCCAAAAGATATATTTAATCCTAACACATGATTCTTCGGTGGCCTAGTAACCGGACTATGAATAGAGTATTTATTGGCACAGTCAGTAGAAAGTTCTGAAGCGCCGAAAGTTAATGGTAAGGATGATAGACCGATCAATTGTAATTCACTGATAAATGGTCAGGTTAACGGCCAGCACTAAATTGTATGGACAATAGACTAATAGATGAGCGAACGTGAATGCTAAGTGTAAGGAAAGATTTTCTTACTTGTATTTTCTTATTTGTAATATTAAAGATTGAGAAGTCAGGGTGATGGGATTGTCAGTGTCAAGATCAGTACTGACAGGAATCCAAAAGGTCTCAAATTAACCATCCATTTAGCTAGGATGGTTGTGCAAGTAATACTCTTGCATAAAGATTGTATGTGCCCCATAAGGCAACCAAACTTAAGAGGTACTTGAAATAAACACTTTTAATCGTATGTGTCTTATCTTCCCGAATTCTTATTGCATTCCTTTTTCTTTGAGTATAATGTCTTGATTTACGTCGGGGATTAAAGAGTAATTGTGGATTTCACATTATTCTAGTTAAGGGGGGTAAACCAATCATCTGAGACGATGATCAACTCTATGGGCGTAATAACAAATGTTTTGAAATCTCGTATATGAAGATTTGAAAGTGAGAAATATGGGTTTGTGGTATATGTACATATGTACTATCTGGTCGTTATGCATGTGTGAATCATGTGAACATGGGCGTTCCTATGTTCAAATACATTTAGAGCATCACATAGAAAATACCATATTATACTATCTTCACACATGTACCATATTACAAGAAGAAAGGGATAGTAAGGCAGGCTTAGAACTGAACACAATTTTCGTATAATAAATGTTGCAATTTAATGTAGAATTTTGAGACATGATGTACAAGGGCATTAGCATGTGTCTCACTGAGTAGAAATCATTATGATTGATATGAATATGATAGGTGTATGTCACTTGATTTATGTACTTAACATTGGGTGGCATGTTCTGATTAATTAATTGGTGTGAATATTCCTGTAATGATGCAATCTAACAAGATAAACATTAATTGTGAGTATGATTGCTTTTGTGAAGGAAATGATGTGCTTTATACATGAGTCTTATGAATTTGAATGTGCCGGTATGGTGTGCATTTAGATGTATGTGTATATATATACCTTATTGATAGGAGGAAGGGACCCGTATGCTGGGCGGAGTGCGAAGACGGTGCTATATAAATATGTGTATATATTAGGAGGAAGGGACCCGTATGCTGGGCGGAGTGCGAAGACGGTGCTATATAAATATGTGTATATATAAGGAGGAAGGGACCCGTATGCTGGGCGGAGTGCGAAGACGGTGCTATATATATAAATATGTGTATATATTAGGAGGAAGGGACCCGTATGCTGGGCGGAGTGCGAAGACGGTGCTATATATATATATATATATATATATATATATATATATATATATATATATATATATATATATATATATATATATATATATATATATATATATATATATATATATATATATGTGTGTGTGTGTGTGTGTACGTGTGTGTGTATGTGACACTAGGGGTATGTTGGAGGTGTATCGTTTATGACAATGAAATTGTGATACAAATGTGTATGTGTGTGTGTGTGACACTAAGGGTATGTTGGATGTGTATCGTGTACGATAAGGAAACCCATCAGAATACAAGTTTAGCTGATTACAATGAATACCAATTATTGGGTAAAAGTGTGTATGTGAATCCGTGTATTACTTAGAATGTGATGCGTTATTGCATTATGATAAATATGATATGATTTATGTTATATAATTATGGCTTGTGATGCAAGTGTTATTTGAATGCATAAACTAAGTTTATGGCATAACTCTGGTGGTTAGTGGATTATAGCGTGGTATACAAGGCACGTGAGTAGTACACACTATGTTCACATAAGACGAGAGAGTGTATTTATGTAACTCATAGACCTTATCACACGTAAAGATGAAAATCCAAGAAAGCAATTGGGGAGTACAATCATAAGAGTCTGATCGTCCTCAGAAATTGTAGAGGCTGAGGCCTTGAGTTATTAAACTATCGGATGCCTCCGATTCTTGTCCTCTTACTGTTTCAGATTCCTTTTATTGCGTGCATATTCATACCCTTGTTGAGATATTATCTTTTCTTGATTATTCCTACCTCACTCACTGAGCTGTCGAGCTCACCCTTCCACAGATTGATATTGCAGGTTGCTTGGAGGCAGGGATCAGGATTATGCTGTGCAGGGTTCATTCTGTATATATCCAACTCTTGTATTTTGGAACACTTGTGTTTGTAAATGATACATGTGGGTCGTGGGATAGATTATTCGCCTTGTACATATACATATATGGAATCTTGTAATAGTTTCATTTCGAGTTGTCATTTTAGATACCTTTTATTGGGTTGTAGCAATATGAAGTGTATTATCTATATTAAGCCCATGAGAAGTTGAAAGTTATAAATTTGGAAAGCCTATGGATGCCGAGATAGAAACTTTAGAGTCATGTTGTTATGTTCTCCATAAGTAGGCGATGTCAAGCCGAAATTGTTATTGAATAATACGGGCCGTTGTGAGCCAAAATATTTTTATTGACTGCGTGGACAATTGTTGACCTTGGCTTATATGTGTGGATTTGAGATAAGTAGGCTGGTGTTGGCCGAAATTATTGTGACGTGAAATGTATATTTGGGATATATCAATATTTACAAAGGAGATGCTGCCAAAATTTTCAAGAATATTGGAGATTAATTCGATGATCTGTTGATCAATATAGACATTCGTGTCATTTGAGATTATTAAAATCTGGGACCGTTACAGTTGGTATCAGAGCATATGATATAGAATGAGGATAGATTTAGAATAGTTATGATAGTAAGAGGATTGGATTGATATGGTTGATATGCGTGGTCGTGTTATGCATGTTTGTGAAAATATTGTTTGATATGATTGGTTAAAGGGGGGTAGGAGTTCTTACGTGTATGATTAATCTCGAACCACGAGATATTTGATCATTGCCTTATGTTCGGATTATGGTACCCACATGCCATAATTCGGATGTGCTCTGCTAGGGTGTGGGCCCTCAGTATGAGCTGCCAGTAGTATGGGACACTGGAGTAAGGAAATAAAAAAAAAAATATCAAGTGGGTCAAGATTAATTTGGATCGTAAGGACATAGTATAGAAGTGATCAAGAAATAATGAATCTGGAGGAAAAGGATTGAGAAAATATTGCATCAAAGAAGGATTTTTTTTGATATGTAGGAGAAATGCAAAGTTTTATGCTTACTCACTTCAGGTAGCAAGTTTCGAGGACGAAACTTTTGTAAGGAGGGTAGAATGTAACACCCCGAATTTTCCACCCTGATTTAGTACTATATTCTTGGATTATTGAGATTATAAAGAATATCAGGAAATTTTAAATTGGTTATATTTATGTGATAATAAATTTGGAAATTTATCAGGGAAATTTGAAATGGATTAATTGGAAGAATTTAAATAAAATTTCATGTTAAAAAGATATATATAATAGTTATAAAAATTGTTGGGGAGGTATATACATACGTATAAGTCTCATATTAACTCTTGACTACACTTCATGAGAACACCAAAGTTTAACAAAATTATTTTTATTTAATTCTAAATTGTACATGATGGGTGAAGAGCTCATGTGGATGTAGGGTTGAGATTGAATCCCACCTACCCACTTACCTACTCCCTTCACCAAGTTCTAGTAAATCACAACCCTCCACCTCATCTTCATCATCCCCAAATTTTATTTCAGATCTGAGATATCTCTCCCTCTCTCTCTCTCTCTCTCCCCCTCTCTTGCAGGTCGGACGGCGGCCAGGCGCGCCAGCGCGCGGCCAGGAGCGGCCAGGGCAGCGGCGGCAGCCGGCTGGGGCGGCCGGGTGGTGGCCGGCCGGGTCGGAAATCGGTGAGTGGGTTTTCCCCTATTTCTTTATTCTAAATTTCATCTTTTGGAAATCCCTAAGTTTGATCTATTGGTTGAATGAAAAATCCTTCCTTTGAGTTATTCATGCTATTATCCCTTGAAATTTTAGGGCTTCCTAAAGTATGTAGTAATAAAAATTGGATCTTGAGATATGAGGAGTTAATCCCATTATAAAATTGGTGGTTGAGGAGGTTGCATGATAAAATATGGCATGTAGAGATGGGGTTTATACATTTTCAGATTTAATGTAAGTCTTAACCCTAGAATTCTTAACCTCATATGTTAAGATTAATGGTGATGAAGCTCTCATTGAGAGTTGTGAGACTAATGTTTGGGCAAGTATGTTCTTTCGTAAATTAAAATAAAATGCTTCATAGAATCATTGGATTAATGCATGATGAACTTGCTAGGTGTTGTAAATTCTTACTTTAAGGTAGAACTTTTCTTGTGATTATGGAATAACTTGCTAGTTGAGAAATTGTGTAGTTGCTAATTCTTATATTAAAAATAGAACCTTTCTTGTGATTAAAGTATGTTTATCAAGAAACATACTCTCTTGTGATATGTATATGATTATGTCTTGTGAAATTTTGGGTTGGTATTGGTTACCTTTAGATAGGCAAGGTTAAGCCGAGAATTTGAATATCATTATAGTAAAAGTTCGTGTATCGATCAAAATATTATTAGAAGATAAGATAAATCTTAAAAGTCTAATTGGTATCATAAATCCGGGATCGTTGTAATTTGAGGAGATCAAGTTAAATATCTCTCCTAACCATTGATGTATATTAAGCTTCTTGAAATTCCTTACACTTGGGAAGGTTGAGCATCTTGTCATTCTTACGTGGTAACCACAAAAGCAAATCAAAATCTAATCTTGGTCATGTTAGTGAGATATAAAGAAAATTTTACGATATAGGTTAAACTATGAAATTTGAGGAGACTTTAAGGGGGTTTGTGATCAATCATGTAGTGATTGAACTACGAATGCTCTTATAAAAATTTCTCGTAATCAAAATCCAAATACCTAAGTTCATGCCTTCCTTATGATTTAATTGAGATGAGGAAATAAGAGGAAAAGTTGAGAAAATGTGTAGTTCAAAGCACTTGGTCACAATAATACAAATCTGTTAAAGTCTGTCCAGATTTGAAACCAGAATCTTGGGGTCTCTTTCGTAAGGATAATTAATAAGGAATAGGTCATGTAATATACCGTTGGAAAGCTAATCGAGTCCACTTTCCAACCGCGTTTGCGGTGTCCTAATCAAATGTCTGTGCTGGAAATTATCACTGGAACATGATAACGTGTCGAAAGTGCAAAGTGGCAGAATTTTAGATGTCTAGATGATTTTCTGTTTATTTCAGCTTGTCGTGCGACTTGAGTGAGTCATATAAGATATTGCTAGAAAGATCAGTAAATCTAAATGTTAATGGAAATCCTCGTGTCTCATTTTAATATCAAATGTAGAAGTTACGATAAATCATCTTCGATTGATAGGGAGGTCAGATTCGAGGAAACATATTTAGATGAGATCTATGAAAAGCTATTGGAATTTATATGTAGACATGTTAGGCTGAGTTAGAACTATACACTGTTCTTCAGTAACACATGTTATGAACACAGGTCTGTCATACTTTTTATTTAAATGCTGACTCCCTTTAAATTAATGTTTCCTAACGAGGTTGCATGTACACTCAGTGTGCTGGTGTTTATCCTTAGACTCAGGTTTCGTTAATTTTTCCGGATACAAGGAATTATTGTGTTATGGACTCCAAAAGATATATTTAATCCTAACACATGATTCTTCGGTGGCCTAGTAACCGGACTATGAATAGAGTATTTATTGGCACAGTCAGTAGAAAGTTCTGAAGCGCCGAAAGTTAATGGTAAGGATGATAGACCGATCAATTGTAATTCACTGATAAATGGTCAGGTTAACGGCCAGCACTAAATTGTATGGACAATAGACTAATAGATGAGCGAACGTGAATGCTAAGTGTAAGGAAAGATTTCTTACTTGTATTTTCTTATTTGTAATATTAAAGATTGAGAAGTCAGAGTGATGGGATTGTCAGTGTCAAGATCAGTACTGGCAGGAATCCAAAAGGTCTCAAATTAACCATCCATTTAGCTAGGATGGTTGTGCAAGTAATACTCTTGCATAAAGATTGTATGTGCCCCATAAGGCAACCAAACTTAAGAGGTACTTGAAATAAACACTTTTAATCGTATGTGTCTTATCTTCCCGAATTCTTATTGCATTCCTTTTTCTTTGAGTATAATGTCTTGATTTACGTCGGGGATTAAAGAGTAATTGTGGCGTTCACATTATTCTAGTTAAGGGGGTAAACCAATCATCTGAGACGATGATCAACTCTATGGGCGTAATAACAAATGTTTTGAAATCTCGTATATGAAGATTTGAAAGTGAGAAATATGGGTTTGTGGTATATGTACATATGTACTATCTGGTCGTTATGCATGTGTGAATCATGTGAACATGGGCGTTCCTATGTTCAAATACATTTAGAGCATCACATAGAAAATACCATATTATACTATCTTCACACATGTACCATATTACAAGAAGAAAGGGATAGTAAGGCAAGCTTAGAACTGAACACAATTTTCGTGTAATAAATGTTGCAATTTAATGTAGAATTTTGAGACATGGTGTACAAGGGCATTAGCATGTGTCTCACTGAGTAGAAATCATTATGATTGATATGAATATGATGGGTGTATGTCACTTGATTTATGTACTTAACATTGGGTGGCATGTTCTGATTAATTAATTGGTGTGAATATTCCTGTAATGATGCAATCTAACAAGATAAACATTAATTGTGAGTATGATTGCTTTTGTGAAGGAAATGATGTGCTTTATACATAAGTCTTATGAATTTGAATGTGCCGGTATGGTGTGCATTTAGATGTATGTGTATATATATACCTTATTGATAGGAGGAAGGGACCCGTATGCTGGGCGGAGTGCGAAGACGGTGCTATATAAATATGTGTATATATTAGGAGGAAGGGACCCGTATGCTGGGCGGAGTGCGAAGACGGTGCTATATAAATATGTGTATATATAAGGAGGAAGGGACCCGTATGCTGGGCGGAGTGCGAAGACGGTGCTATATATATAAATATGTGTATATATTAGGAGGAAGGGACCCGTATGCTGGGCGGAGTGCGAAGACGGTGCTATATATATATATATGTACGTGTGTGTGTATGTGACACTAGGGGTATGTTGGAGGTGTATCGTTTATGACAATGTAATTGTGATACAAATGTGTATGTGTGTGTGTGTGTGACACTAAGGGTATGTTGGATGTGTATCGTGTACGATAAGGAAACCCATCAGAATACAAGTTTAGCTGATTACAATGAATACCAATTATTGGGTAAAAGTGTGTATGTGAATCCGTGTATTACTTAGAATGTGATGCGTTATTGCATTATGATAAATATGATATGATTTATGTTATATAATTATGGCTTGTGATGCAAGTGTTATTTGAATGCATAAACTAAGTTTATGGCATAACTCTGGTGGTTAGTGGATTATAGCGTGGTATACAAGGCACGTGAGTAGTACACACTATATTCACATAAGACGAGAGAGTGTATTTATGTAACTCATAGACCTTATCACACGTAAAGATGAAAATCCAAGAAAGCAATTGGGGAGTACAATCATAAGAGTCTGATCGTCCTCAGAAATTGTAGAGGCTGAGGCCTTGAGTTATTAAACTATCGGATGCCTCCGATTCTTGTCCTCTTACTGTTTCAGATTCCTTTTATTGCGTGCATATTCATACCCTTGTTGAGATATTATCTTTTCTTAATTATTCCTACCTCACTCACTGAGCTGTCGAGCTCACCCTTCCACAGATTGATATTGCAGGTTGCTTGGAGGCAGGGATCAGGATTTGTAACACCCTGATCCCCGATGTACGTATCACCGTATCTGTACGCGATACGAAGTACAAATTTGATTTGACTTCTGTAGTATTTCGATTGACCTGATTTCAGTTTCAAAAATTATTTTCTAATATTGTAGATTTTTCAGGATTTTCTGGAAATTTTCTGGATTATTTTGGAAAATGTCCGTAGTCGGTGTCGACGATACCGATAAGCAGCCTTCCGATTTTATTTCACAAACGGAGTTGGATTTTGAGAATCCGCTTTCACTGTATGTCTTAGAATCACATGAGCTACGTTTGGGTATTTTTGGGGAATTTTTTGAATTTATCAAAAATCCGGCCAAATCCGGTGTCGCCCGTATCGGCGAGACACTTCGGGATTTTTAATTTACAAACCGGATTGAGTCTTGACAAACCGTCTTCATCTTACACCTCCAGATAATATTCTCTATTTTATGTAATTTTGGGTACCGTTCGGAGTTCGTCAAATTTTAGGCAAATATTATATTATTAAAATATTATTTTATACCTTTTTCTTTTTCTTTTCTTTTCCCTCTCTTCTTCTCTTCTCTGGCTTCGCCCAGAGAATTCCCACCGACCTTCTTCCCTTTTAAAATCCTCTCTCTCTCTTTCCTCCAAAAAAACTCCCTCTCCTCTCTCTCTCTCTCTCAAACTCTATCTCTCTCTAATCTCTCTCTCTTCTTTTCTCTCTCTAGCTCCCTCTCTATCTCTCCCTCTCTCTCTGTACAGCTCCTCCCACAAGGGGGAGGAGCTGCTTCCTTGGCCCGCAGCCAAGCCAGGCGCGTCCGGCGCCACCGCCGGCCGCCGTGACCCGAGACCGCGCACCCCGACCGGCGCCACCACGCGCACCCCCAGGCCAAAAACCCCCTCTCCTCCTCCTCCTCCTCCTTCTTCTCTTTTCTTTTCTTTTCTTTGCTCTGTTTCCTTTTCTCCCCTCTCTCTGTTTTTCTCTCTCTCACTCTCTCTCTCTCTTTCGGTGACCGGAACCGCCGCCGGCGGCCTGGTTTGCCGCCGGCAGGCTGCCGCCGGCCGCCGGCCAGCAGTGCTGGCGGCTACAGTACCCCAGCAGCGGCAGCAAATGCTGCCGCTGCTGTTGCTTTTTGGGGGAAAGGGTTCGGGTTTCACCCGAACCCGTTAACCCATACCCATCTCCCAAGTACCCAATAACTCTATTGGGTCTGTCCTGAAACCCGTTACCCATTAACCCATTTCATTAAGTTAAACGGGTATGGGTTGTGGATCTGGACCCAACCCGTTAAGAGTCAAACGCGCATCCGAAACCCATTACAGGTAACTTTACAGAAAACCCCCGCTCCTATTTATTATTTGCATTTAAATTATTTATTTACATATTTAACCCTATTTTATTCCTTTTCATATTCGGGCGATATCGGGAGCATCCGGACTCCGATTGGGACGATTCTGGATCCGTTGCGATCGTGGGGAAGAGACCTACCATCCTATGACTAGTTTGTGAGTGTTTTCTTTTATAAATGATATTTTATCATGTTTAGCTACATTACTTGATATATCATGATTATGGATAAAAGACGTTAAATATTAATTATTCACTGGTCATGATTGGACGATCATTGAATTAGGAATAACCTAGAAGATTGTAAGGTATTTCCTGACTCAATATGAGGTCGTTATAGTAACAAGACATACAGACATAGATAACTCGGACACAGAGATCATACCTGCACCGCCACTGACCACGGACCACTAGGTCATCATATTAGTAGATACTATTACTTCATGTAGTAGCTCACAGTTAGATAATTATCGTCACATGTATATTGATTCACGGTAGGCTATGACACTACACGGTCACTAGACATACATGCTAGATACTGTTTATGCAGGTTACACGGATTATGGCTACACAAAAACTATGTCCCCACTATTACACGGATAAGTACCGCATGTCATATTATTGTTATCATCATTACACGGATACTGTAGTTTACTATACATGATATTGGACACTGACTATTGTTATGACATGTACATGTTGCACCGATACTTTGACCCGTCACACTCTTATGTCGTAGTCATGTCCCACCGATATATATATACATGCAGACAGTATTGTTACATATGTTTACCACACGAGTGTCCATGCTTGTATTATTTCTACTGTACATATTACACCGATTATTGTTCCATGTTACCATAGTCATGTTATATGATTGTTTCCAGTTATTGATATGGATATTCTCGATACTGGACATGAGAGCTGTTGATATGCTATATGTGGACTTCCACATCTATTGTTCCCGTTTCCCGTTATATTGTTCATGTTATATTGTTCCCGATATATTGTTCTCGATTCCCGTTATATTGTTCTATGCTATCAACAGAGCTCTGGTCCAGTTATCATGTTACCCGTATCATGTACTGTATTTGTTCTGGTTACATTGTATACTTGACATGTCAGATATCAGATCATAAAGATAACTTGGGTATGGGGGAGACTTGACGGTTGACTAGTTCTTGTCGGGTGGATGTCTGGATCCATTGTTTGTCCCACTGCAGGGGACGGGGTAGTGCTGGCTACCGTCTGTATTGAGTTCTTGTTACATGTTACAGCCTTAGCGGGCTGGCCCTGGTCTCAGCAGCCAGGGGTCTGTTTAAGGCCGTGATCCCGGGTATGCACGGGATACATCCACCCGATAAGAACTCCTCGACCATGAGTTTCCAATTAACATAATAAAATCAGTATACACAATCGTGACGTCGGGAACACTTGTTATTTGGTTACTCTCTCGTTTGGATAATGGTACCCGTAGGCCATGTCCGGATGGGTTCGACTGGAGTGCGGGCTCCAGTATGAACCGCTAGTGGTATGGGACACTGGAAGAGAGTAATTAAAATACCAGGTGGTACTGATTGCTACTATTGTATAAATGACATGACTTTGACATGACCTGCCCGCTATATGTTTCATTGTACTTGTTACTGTTCCTGATCATTTATTTGCTATCATGTGACATGTATACATTACTATTGTACCTGTTTCCTGTTACACTTTCTTTAGTGCCCTACTACTCATGCTCATGTATACTTTGTTACATTACCTGGTATATGGTACACTGTATGTAGTGGCATACTATGCATGTTCTGTATTGCATATATTTTATTGTTGCAGACATATGCTCATCTGCATGTTCACTTCTATCACGTCACCACTATCTCCACTAGACAACATTAGTTATTACATAAACTGGACACGACTATAGATATGACCTGATAATAACCGGCTAGGTAGTGATAGTATTAAAAGTTGACCTGTTTATATCTTTGCACTGCTTCCATGTTTAACTCTGTCTACTGTTTATATATATCCTTGTTATATGGTATCACTATTCCAACAGCATGTATTATCTATTATTATTGTGCATTGCCTCCTTCAGTTTTACCACTCACTAGGTCGCTTTCTGACGACCCTGGGTTTGCATGCCCAGATTGGAGATCCGAGTTACCATAGCTTCAGAGAGTGCCTTGGAGTCACATGGGAGATTCCGCATCAGGACTATTCATAGGTATTTTAGTGCTTTATTTCTGTTATCTTATTTATCCTTGTTTTCATATCTGTTATGATCGCTGACCTCTTTCTGCAGGTATTCTTGTACTGCTTTCATGCTGGACCTCAGATCTATATGGAGGTATTGTACTGTACTGAGGCTTAACGTACGCGTGAGGTTGTTTTTACCTCGCGTATGTACGTCGCCATAACGTCTCCGTTTCCTTGGGATCGGGGCGTTACATTGTGGTATCAGAGCCTAGGTTCACGCCTGGTGTGGGTAACCATCTGGGTCAATACTCGGGCTCTTACCACCAGTACAATCGGGTACAGATTAACCTATCTGTATCTGAATTTGGGGGTTCCAGCAACGAGTACATGAATACCACAACCTTGACAATTCATTCCTTGACTTGTTTGTGTCCTTCCTTCCTTCCAGTTGTCAACCAGAACATCCGATTTCCTTCTCACTTCCCTTGCATCGTCTTGCTTTCTATCCGTTAGGGTTCATCACTATCATACTTTTCCATCCCGAGTTTCTTATAGATAGCAGAGTGCGCAGCGGAATTGTCGTGGACCCGTAACCTTAAGGTTTTGGGCTTGGAAATATTGTTCTCACACCTGAATGGAAATTGCGAGGACGCAATTTTTGTAAGGTGGGGAGAAATGTAACACCCTGATCCCCGGTGTACGTATCACCGTATCTGTACGCGATACGAAGTACAAATTTGATTTGACTTCTGTAGTATTCCGATTGACCTGATTTCAGTTTCAAAAATTATTTTCTAATATTGTAGATTTTCAGGATTTTCTGGAAATTTTCTGGATTATTTTGGAAAATGTCCGTAGTCGGTGTCGACCGATACCGATAAGCAGCCTTCCGATTTTTATTTCACAAACGGAGTTGGATTTTGAGAATCCGCTTTCACTAAATGTCTTAGAATCACATGAGCTACGTTTGGGTATTTTGGGGAATTTTCTGAATTTATCAAAAATCCGGCAAAATCCGGTGTCGCCAGTATCGGCGAGACACTTCGGGATTTTTAATTTACAAACCGGATTGAGTCTTGACAAACCGTCTTCATCTTACACCTCCAAATAATATTCTCTATTTTCTGTAATTTTTGGGTACCGTTCGGAGTTCGTCAAATTTTAGGCAAATATTATATTATTAAAATATTATTTTATACCTTTTTCTTTTTCTTTTCTTTTCCCTTCTCTTCTTCTCTTCTCTGGCTTCGTCCAGAGAATTCCCACCGACCTTCTTCCCCTTTAAAAATCCTCTCTCTCTTTCCTCCCAAAAACTCCCTCTCCTCTCTCTCTCTCTCTCAAACTCTATCTCTCTCTAATCTCTCTCTCTTCTTTTCTCTCTCTCTCTAGCTCCCTCTCTATCTCTCTCCCTCTCTCTGTACAGCTCCTCCCACAAGGGGGAGGAGCTGCTTCCTTGGCCCGCAGCCAAGCCAGGCGCGTCCGGCGCCACCGCCGGCCGCCGTGACCCGAGACCGCGCACCCCGACCGGCGCCACCACGCGCACCCCCAGGCCAAAAACCCCCTCTCCTCCTCCTCCTCCTCCTTCTTCTCTTCTCTTTTCTTTTCTTTGCTCTGTTTCCTTTTCTCCCCTCTCTCTGTTTTTCTCTCTCTCACTCTCTCTCTCTCTCTCTTTCGGTGACCGGAACCGCCGCCAGCGGCCAGGTTTGCCGCCGGCGGGCTGCCGCCGGCCGCCGGCCAGCAGTGCTGGCCGGCTACAGTACCCCAGCAGCGGCAGCAAATGCTGCCGCTGCTGTTGCTTTTTGGGGGAAAGGGTTCGGGTTTCACCCGAACCCGTTAACCCATACCCATCTCCCAAGTACCCAATAACTCTATTGGGTCTGTCCTGAAACCCGTTACCCATTAACCCATTTCATTAAGTTAAACGGGTATGGGTTGTGGATCTGGACCCAACCCGTTAAGAGTCAAACGCGCATCCGAAACCCATTACAGGTAACTTTACAGAAAACCCCCGCTCCTATTTATTATTTGCATTTAAATTATTTATTTACATATTTAACCCTATTTTATTCCTTTTCATATTCGGGCGATATCGGGAGCATCCGGACTCCGATTGGGACGATTCTGGATCCGTTGCGATCGTGGGGAAGAGACCTACCATCCTATGACTAGTTTGTGAGTGTTTTCTTTTATAAATGATATTTTATCATGTTTAGCTACATTACTTGATATATCATGATTATGGATAAAAGACGTTAAATATTAATTATTCACTGGTCATGATTGGACGATCATTGAATTAGGAATAACCTAGAAGATTGTAAGGTATTTCCTGACTCAATATGAGGTCGTTATAGTAACAAGACATACAGACATAGATAACTCGGACACAGAGATCATACCTGCACCGCCACTGACCACGGACCACTAGGTCATCATATTAGTAGATACTATTACTTCATGTAGTAGCTCACAGTTAGATAATTATCGTCACATGTATATTGATTCACGGTAGGCTATGACACTACACGGTCACTAGACATACATGCTAGATACTGTTTATGCAGGTTACACGGATTATGGCTACACAAAACTATGTCCCCACTATTACACGGATAAGTACCGCATGTCATATTATTGTTATCATCATTACACGGATACTGTAGTTTACTATACATGATATTGGACACTGACTATTGTTATGACATGTACATGTTGCACCGATACTTTGACCCGTCACACTCTTATGTCGTAGTCATGTCCCACCGATATATATATACATGCAGACAGTATTGTTACATATGTTTACCACACGAGTGTCCATGCTTGTATTGTTTCTACTGTACATATTCCACCGATTATTGTTCCATGTTACCATAGTCATGTTATATGATTGTTTCCAGTTATTGATATGGATATTCTCGATACTGGACATGAGAGCTGTTGATATGCTATATGTGGACTTCCACATCTATTGTTCCCGTTTCCCGTTATATTGTTCATGTTATATTGTTCCCGATATATTGTTCTCGATTCCCGTTATATTGTTCTATGCTATCAACAGAGCTCTGGTCCAGTTATCATGTTACCCGTATCATGTACTGTATTTGTTCTGGTTACATTGTATACTTGACATGTCAGATATCAGATCATAAAGATAACTTGGGTATGGGGGAGACTTGATGGTTGACTAGTTCTTGTCGGGTGGATGTCTGGATCCATTGTTTGTCCCACTGCAGGGGACGGGGTAGTGCTGGCTACCGTCTGTATTGAGTTCTTGTTACATGTTACAGCCTTAGCGGGCTGGCCCTGGTCTCAGCAGCCAGGGGTCTGTTTAAGGCCGTGATCCCGGGTATGCACGGGATACATCCACCCGATAAGAACTCCTCGACCATGAGTTTCCAATTAACATAATAAAATCAGTATACACAATAGTGACGTCGGGAACACTTGTTATTTGGTTACTCTCTCGTTTGGATAATGGTACCCGTAGGCCATGTCCGGATGGGTTCGACTGGAGTGCGGGCTCCAGTATGAACCGCTAGTGGTATGGGACACTGGAAGAGAGTAATTAAAATACCAGGTGGTACTGATTGCTACTATTGTATAAATGACATGACTTTGACATGACCTGCCCGCTATATGTTTCATTGTACTTGTTACTGTTCCTGATCATTTATCTGCTATCATGTGACATGTATACATTGCTATTGTACCTGTTTCCTGTTACACTTTCTTTAGTGCCCTACTACTCATGCTCATGTATACTTTGTTACATTACCTGGTATATGGTACACTGTATGTAGTGGCATACTATGCATGTTCTGTATTGCATATATTTTATTGTTGCAGACATATGCTCATCTGCATGTTCACTTCTATCACGTCACCACTATCTCCACTAGACAACATTAGTTATTACATAAACTGGACACGACTATAGATATGACCTGATAATAACCGGCTAGGTAGTGATAGTATTAAAAGTTGACCTGTTTATATCTTTGCACTGCTTCCATGTTTAACTCTGTCTACTGTTTATATATATCCTTGTTATATGGTATCACTATTCCAACAACATGTATTATCTATTATTATTGTGCATTGTCTCCTTCAGTTTTACCACTCACTAGGTCGCTTTCTGACGACCCTGAGTTTGCATGCCCAGATTGGAGATCCGAGTTACCATAGCTTCAGAGAGTGCCTTGGAGTCACATGGGAGATTCCGCATCAGGACTATTCATAGGTATTTTAGTGCTTTATTTCTGTTATCTTATTTATCCTTGTTTTCATATCTGTTATGATCGCTGACCTCTTTCTGCAGGTATTCTTGTACTGCTTTCATGCTGGACCTCAGATCTATATGGAGGTATTGTACTGTACTGAGGCTTAACGTACGCGTGAGGTTATTTTTACCTCGCATATGTACGTCGCCATAACGTCTCCGTTTCCTTGGGATCGGGGCGTTACAGGATTATGCTGTGCAGGGTTCATTCTGTATATATCCAACTCTTGTATTTTGGAACACTTGTGTTTGTAAATGATACATGTGGGTCGTGGGATAGATTATTCGCCTTGTACATATACATATATGGAATCTTGTAATAGTTTCATTTCGAGTTGTCATTTTAGATACCTTTTATTGGGTTGTAGCAATACGAAGTGTATTATCTATATTAAGCCCATGAGAAGTTGAAAGTTATAAATTTGGAAAGCCTATGGATGCCGAGATAGAAACTTTAGAGTCATGTTGTTATGTTCTCCATAAGTAGGCGATGTCAAGCCGAAATTGTTATTGAATAATACGGGCCGTTGTGAGCCAAAATATTTTTATTGACTGCGTGGACAATTGTTGACCTTGGCTTATATGTGTGGATTTGAGATAAGTAGGCTGGTGTTGGCCGAAATTATTGTGACGTGAAATGTATATTTGGGATATATCAATATTTACAAAGGAGATGCTGCCAAATTTTCAAGAATATTGGAGATTAATTCGATGATCTGTTGATCAATATAGACATTTGTGTCATTTGAGATTATTAAAATCTGGGACCGTTACAGGCGGCCAGGTGCGGCCGGTCGGAGTTAGGAGGTAGAGGTGAGTGGGTTTCTTTTCTTTTATCTCATTTCTCAAATCTTCATCTCTTATGATTCACAGATCTTAATCTCTTAGTTTTGAGTGGGCCTTCCTTTGATCTATTCATCTTAATTTTTCTTTGAAATTTCTTGACTTATTAAAGTATATAATGGTTTAATTTTGACCTTGAGATTAATGGGTTAATCCAATCGCATATACTTGATGGGCAAAAATGTTGCATTGTAGGGCATATCATGTAGTGAGGGGGTATATAAATTTTCAGATTTGGTTTTAAATCTCAAACCTTGAAATGTTAATATCAAATCTTACTTTGATGGTGATGAAACTTTAATTTGAGTGATAGGTGAGATTAATATCAATGTTGTTCCTTCTTAAATTGAATACAATCCTTAAAAGAATTAAGGGTGAGATCAAGTTATAAACCCCTCTTAACCATTAGTGTAGATTGAGATTCTTAAAACCTCTTACACTTATGATGGTTGACCCTCTTGCCATTCTTCCATAATAACTATGAAAAACCAAATCAAAATCTGATTTTTGTGATGTTAGTGAGATAAAAAGAAATTTTTTATGATATGGTTTAAACTATGAAGTTGAAGGTGGTTTAAAGAGAGGATAATGGTAAATTAAGTTATGTTAAAATTACGAATGTTCTTATGAAATTTGCTCATGATCAAAATTTTAAATACTTAAGTTCATAACTTACTTATGATCCGATTAAGATGAAAAGGTAAAAGGGAAAGTTGAGAAATTCTTAATTCGAAGCACTTTTGAGATAGTAGTACAAACCTGTTAAAGTCTGTCAAGGTCTGAAATCTGAAACTTGTGGTTTCTTTCGTATGGATATTTAGAATGAAATAGGTCATGTGATATACCGTTGGAAAGAAAATCGAGTCTATTTTCCAACGGCTCTTGCGATGTCCTAATCAAAGTCTGTGCTGGGAATTATAGCTGAACATGACAGGCTATTCGAAGATACCGAGTTGCAGAATTTAGAATGTCTAGAAGATATTTGTTTATTTAGGGCTGTTCATGCGAATTAAACTGGTCATGTAATATATCGTTAGAAAGATCAATAAGTCTAATTTCCAGTGAAAATTTCCGTGTCTCATTTTTATATCAAAAAGAGGAGTTATGATAAAAACATCTTCGATTGTTAGGGAGGTGAGATCCGATGAATTTATATTTAGGTGGGATCTATGTAAAATTTATTAGAATTTATATACAGGCATGTTGTGCTGAGTCTAGAACTAAACATATTTCTTTCAGTAATGCATGTTATGGATGCAGGTATATCGTAATTATTTATTAAAGTATTGACCCTTTATAATAATATCTCATTAACAGTAGTGCATATATACTCGGTGTGTTGACAATTATCCTCAAACTTAAATTAGCTTTTAGCCTTACTAACAATAGGGAATTATTGTGTCATGGGCTCCAAAAGACATATTCACCCTAACACATAACCCCTTCTAATGGCCTAGTAAATTTGACTATGAATAGATTTTTTTATCGGCAAATAGTCAGTGGAAAAAATTATGAAACGTCGGAAGTTACTTGTGAAGATTATAGTCCTATCAATTTTAATTAACTGATAATTGAACAAGTTAACGGTCAACACTAAATTATACTGATAGTAGACTAATAGATAAGTGAACATGGACATTAATTGAAAAGAAAAATTTTCTTGATGTGATATCAAAATTTGAAAATCAGAATGATAGGATCGGTAGTATCAAGATCGGTATTGGCGGAAATCCAAACAGTTTCAACTCAGTTCATGAATAAGTGAGGATAGTTGTTATATATATATATATATATATATATATATATATATATATATATATATATATATATATATATATATATATATATATATATATATATATATATATATATATATATAAATCTTGGTTGCGACCACAATAGTTACATCGTATCAGAGAAATTTAAGTAATAACAGATCGTTAGTTTTATTAAATTGTACGTTAAATCAAGAAAATTATATTTCAATTAACAAGTATGTAAGAAATTTCTCCTCTTTACAGTCCCAACTAACCTATCCGTCTAGCCAGGCTCTTTGAACAAGTAATACTTTTGCTTACAGATAGTGTATGTCACATAAAGTTACTAAACTTAAGATATACTTGAGATTATGACTTCCAATTATATGTATTACATCTTATCAATTCTAATTAAATTTCCTTTCTTTTATTGGGTGTGATGTCTTGCAACACGCCATAGGTTAAACGGTAATTGTGACGTTTCAAATTATTCTACTTTCTATGGACTAATTCAAAATCTATTTAGAGCATGACATAGAAAGTACCTATAGTATATATACACATATATAGCTTTATAAGAAAAAAGAAATAGTTCACCACCTTGTTTGTTAAGAGAGTGCCTATTGCGGTCAGCTGGTATTTACACCAAACGTGGGTAACGTTGGGAGTATTAGAAACTGAACCAATATTGGATTTATAGTCACCATGAAAGGTATACTAAGGCAAGCTTAGAATTAAATACATCTTTTCTAATGAGTATTGCAATAAATATGATTATATTTTGAATCTTTTAACCATTCTTTCTCTTTTGAACTCCAATCTAGATAGTGGTTACAGACAAATTGACTGAAATAATAAAAGTTTTTAAATTTATTTTCAATGAATTTTAAAAATATAATGTTGGAAATCAAATTGATAAATTGAGAGAACAGAATACCATGAAAAGTTGCTTCCTTTTAGCATAATGAGTGATATATAAAAATGGCGTTGCATATATGTGAATGGCAATACATGTTTATGTTGGCCCAAAGGCCCATCACTCTAGTTTTGATGATGATTAACTCATGTAGTTATAATACTAATGATCTTGTGTTTAATTAGTCTCAGATTTATGATCAAGATCTTAGTTAGTGTTTAGCTTCAACAAAGAATTTAAAGTCAAGTTTTGGAGCTAGCACGGTTTGATTCAAGAGCCTATGCATCAAGACCACATCAAGTACTCAAGAGGAGTCTAGCTCTTTGGATCAAGTTTGGACCAAGTCAAGAGGAGAAGAAGACTTCAAGTGAACACCTTCAAGATCAAGACTTGAGTCTAGGTTCGTTTTTATTAAGATTTTATTTTTAGATAAAATGTAAAGGATAGAATAGTTGGTGGATTGCTCAAGTATACCATATACACTCACACACAAGATTTAGATGTGTTTTCATAAAAAAAATTTCATTTTGGAAAAGACTTTTCATTTTGGCAAAATACCAGTTTGATTTTTGGAGTTTATTATATACATGTGTTTTTAACCAAAACCGTTTCAGTGCTTATTTTCAAAAGCATAGATATTTCATCATTTATGTGTAGTGGATCATATCCATACACACCATGCTTTAAAAGTGTTTAAAATATCTTGTTTTTGTATTTGGAGAAGTTTTGGAAAAACAAATTTGGAAAAATGCGGTTTTTGTTTTTAGCTGAAATTTCTAAGTTACAAAAATAGTTCAAAATGTTTGTAACATGTTTTGATTTTGCTCAAATATGTTTGTACATCAAAATATATTACTGAACTTATTTTTGTGGATTTTTAGAGATTTTATGTGATTTAATTAAAAATAAAAAACTCAAGTTTTAAATCCTGAAAATGGCATGCCATGCTCTGGCGGTCGACCGACTGGTCGACCGGATCAGAAGCCAGTCGACCGGAACGGTCGACCGACGTGCACAGACGTGCACAGGATGGGCCGGTCGACCGCACGGTCGACCGCCAGAGAGTGTCTGCTCTCTGGAAATGGCCCCGGTCGACCGGGCGGTCGACCGGCAGAGAGCTCAGCTCTCTGTATCCATGCCACGATCTACCGGCCGGTCGACCGCTGGCACAACGGTCAGAATTCTGACCATTGGCCGGTCGACCGACAGGTCATGCTGGCTCCCAACGGCTAGTTTTTGGAGCCTATACATATGGGGTTGTTTTGGGCTGTTTGATATAAGATTTTAAGTGGGTTTTTTGATTGGTAGTGAAAAGTGCATTTTTATTATTACATTTACCATCACATTTTCACATTTATTCATATAATTCTGCACATTTACTAATATTTTATGATTTATTATGTGCAGGCCTTGAGAAATAAAAATAAAGGAATAAAGCCTAAAAAGAAGCCCAAAAGCCCATATTCAAGCCCAATGGAAAAGTTGCAAATATCAATTGCCAAAATTGCAAATACTAAGGGCAAAAGTTGCAAATACCAAAAGAAGAGGGAAGGATAGACTTCTATCCAACCCTAAACACTTGCAGGATGAGGATAAAAGCCAAAGAAGGATAGCAAATTTCGTTTAAAAGATATGGGAAGATTTGAGATTTAGGGTAACTTGCTTCCCAAGTTATCTCGAAATCCCAAGATCAAGAGCCATGATGCAGCTTCCAGAAGGAAACGCCCAGATGGACGGATCAGGGGAAGCCACGCGCCAAAGCGCGTGGCCAGCCGCCACCATAAGGCCGCGGAAACGCAGCCCAAGCCGCGTTTCCGCGGCAATCCAGTCATATCTGGATACCAGTTTTCGTGAGAGAGTTGTGTTGGGACTCTACCTCTTTCTGCACCTATAAATACCCCTGCAGTGCAACCGAGAAGGGCGTACAGCAAACTACAGAGCAGAAATTTTAGGGTTTTCTTAGGCTAACTTGTAGTTTAGTTTAGGTTTTTATTTTCGTTTTCTTTTGTAATTTTTGTAACTGAGAGGAGAGGATGTTTTCATGGAGGAAGAAGATCTACTTGTACTGAGGGTGACAATCGGTATAAATTTTGCTCTTCTTCCATTGTTAAATAAATCGAATCGAGGTTCGTTTTTGTTCTTTTATTATTTTAGTTCTTTTATTCTTGTGTTATTCTATTGTTTCTCTCTATTGTCTTGCAAATCATGAGACCCAATTGCTTCGAGACTGCTTAGCCGAAGAAGAGCCCTTGATGGCCTATGGAGATGAACAAGCCGTCGCTTGCCAGTCTTTTCTTTTCGTAGTGTAGATCGCGAAGGTGGAAGATCCTATACGCCATACTTGTACGCCTTCCAAGAAAAGGTAAATCGTCGCAACGGTTCAAAGGTAAGCAGACTGAAGAGGTATGTATGTGTAGTTTGCTTTCTTTTATTTCTTTAGTTTAGATCTCACACTACCACATTCTCAATTTCTTTTCTTCCATTGTAAATATCATTTCTTCTTCTCTATCTTCTTTCTTCCTAACTTAACATTAAAATAATAAAAATTTTTAGAGATAACTTACAAACGCTTCCATCGCTAGTCCCTCCCTGAGGATCACGACCCGCATAGCCACTGCTACTGCGGATTCGAATTGAGCACTTGCATAACTTGTTCTTAAATCTAAAATTGTTTATTTTGTGTGCAGGTAAAAAGTTCAATCAAAATTTTGGCGCCGTTGCCGGGGGGGACGATAAGTTTTTCTCTAAAAATAAAATTTTTTTAACTAATTCTTTTATTCTTTCTGTTTGCAGGTTTGGAGAACAGGGAAACTGACAGCAGAAGTGGACATATAGCAACTCTGTACCTCTGCCCTCGAAGGCAGAGCACAAGAGCCTACTTCAGAGCCGCGAAAACGCGGCAATTGCCGCGAAACCGCGGCCTGAGTAGTTCCCTACTGATCTATTTTTTTGCAGGTTGCTGCAAATTGCAATATCTGTCTACTGCTCTGTTAAACTTTGTTCTGTGATAACCCTGCTTACTGCTAATTAATCAACAGTAAAATACTTGTTGTTAAAGATAAAAATTGATTAGACGTTTGCATATTAGGCACGTGTCTTTTCAATTCCTTTATTTTTACTGTTGAAGAGTGCTGGAGCAAGGTACGTTCGCATTGCATGTAGAATAGGACTCATCTCTTGGTTGATGCTTTGAGTGAATCTTATTTACATATTTTGTACACTTGCACAAATTTATTTTAAGGGCATAACCCATTAACAAGATAAGGTGGGGATTTCATCACCCTTCCTTAGCCCAAAAATCATATCCCAAGCACTCACTAACCCAAGCCTAACTAAAAATAAGTAGACGTTGGCCCTAGGGACATCTCGGACTCAATTAGGAGATTATCCTAAGGGGAAACAGTGTTGGAATTTGACTCCTGCCAAATCAGTATCTAGGAAGGGGATTGAGGGCCGAAAGCCCGAAGATTGGTGGTTATTTAATTAAGGAACGTCTTTGACGGAAAACCTCCCACCAATCTTACCCTGACCTGGCTGATTAACTTGTGGTCAAAGTCTACACCCTACCTCCTGTGGACAGTCTAACCAGTTAGGAGTCGTCTAGGTTATAGGTCTACCCTAACTTAGGTTAGAATTTTTTTTTCTTTTTGTTTGCTTATTTGTTTGTTTTCTTTTTCTTTGTTTGTGTTTGTGTGATATGGCCTATAACAACAATTTTTTCAACTTTAATGAGAATCCATATTACACACCAACCTCTTATTCGGATATTACCAACCCGGCATATCATAACTTTGACCAACCTAGTGTGCCAGATTGGTCTTATCTAAATCATTACATGCCCCAGTCCCAATATTATGAACAAGATTGGAATAATCATCACTACTCTTCACAGAGTCAATGGGGATTCAATACCCCTGAGCCGTATGGTCAACCACCTGTTCAACCATTATCTTCATATACGTCTCTTCCCACATCACCAAGGTTTCAGTCCACCATTGATCTATTCGATGGGTTAGAAGAAAAAGTGGATCGGTTGCAAGATATAATGAATGATCAAATTTCTAGACTTTCCAACATTCTTGAGCAAGTTGATAGGAACCAAGAATCATTTTGTCTAGAAGACCTTGATCAAAATTCAATTTCATCACATCAATATGAACTTGCTCAATCCCAATCCTTGGACACATTGGCTAGTTTTAATTTCAATGAGATTGAATTAGATTATGAATGTGAACCCGATCCCCAACTTTGCGATTCAGTTTCTACATTCTAATCTATGTTGACTCCGGTATCCTTACCCAATTTGGACCAATTTTCTGAGCCAAAATTTATTCCCGTACCCATAGATCATGCAATTGAATCACCCATTTTTGATGATCATCATATTGAACTTGACCAATTTCATACTTTTGAAAGTCCCATTGACAAATTGGCAAGTTCTCATTTTTATGAGATTGAACCGAATGAGATATGTGATTTTGATTCTCAAATCTGTGTTCAAGTTCAAATTCCCGAATCAATATTGACTCCTGTTTTGTTACCCGACTTAGGTAATCTTTTAGAGTCAGATTTGATTCCCACACCTATCATTCCTAAACTTGAATCACCAATATTGAGTCACATTCCATTGTGGGAAGATGATTGTAGACTTGAGTTTCAACTTCTTGACTTGGACACACTTCTTGAACCTAACTCGACTCCTGAACCCTTACTTGATTTAAGTTTCTTTCCTGAGTCGGTATTCGTTCCTGAACCTATCATTCTTGAGTCCAAGTCAACCATTTTACCAAGTCACATTCTTTTGTTGGACATAGGTATAGACCATGACTCTGTGATGATTTTCTAGGACTGGTCATGTAAAGGAAGTAAGTTTCACGAGAGGATCTTCCATGATCATATTCATACTGGGGACTGTAAACATGTAAATAGAAAAGAGGTCAATAAAGGTAGGTCCCGTGAACTACCACATTATCTTGATTGGGTAGCAACGCTTGGCCCAATTAGACCATCACCGGAACCACCACCTTGAGGTAACTTCTGACCTCCCTTCTTCTTTTTCATGCATATATGCATTCATTCATACATTGAGGACAATGCATGAGATAAGTGTGGGGGGAGGCTTTACTAACATACTAACATAGTTAGAAACTAACAAAAATTTTCTAAAAAAAAAAACTTATAAAAAGGACAATATTTTGACTTATCTTTTGAAAGAAATCTAAGTTAATCTTAAGAATTAAGAAAATCATGATTAGGATTTCTAAAAACTTGGTCAAAATAAATAAATTGTTGAATTTTTAGGTATAGGAGGAGAAATTGAATAAGTAGTTAGTCTTGATTTTTATCTTAATGAAATTTGCATACCTAATGCATATCTAGGATTCTAAGACAAAGACCCTTGTGCCTCATAAAAAATTATAAAAAAATAATATCACTAATTAAGCTGGATACATGTGCCTCAAGAAGCATAAGTATTCATGCCTAAAGGTGAGTAAATAAAATAAAGTCCTTAGTTTTGGGGCCTAGTTCATTCGATTTTGAGTCCGCGGGGTGTTTTCTCACCTGGTGCCCTAAAGCCAACCGGTTTGGGAGTCATCGACTTTAAGTTCGCTACATGGGTGGATTAGAAAGCCTAAGAAGACTAAGAAATATAATATATGTAGTAACACATCTAATAATCAATTAGTTAGGTATGAGGGCCTCAAGAAGCCTTGATGCTTACACGAAAGAAAATTAGATGAGTTATACATATTAAAATATATATATATATATATATATATATATATATATATAATAAATAAAGAGGCATGAGAATTCAAGTTAAGGAATTCCTAGTAAAAATTCATAAGGATGCATATGATTTTTGGTAACGAAAAAGACTATACAAAAATTCAATTTTGATCCTCACTTAAAATGGATAACAATTTACTTTATAAAGACTAAGTTTAAGAATGAATAAAAATGAGGATCCTAAAAGCGTATAGATTACTTAGTCTTTTCAAAAGTATTTCAAAAATTTTCCTTTTTATGGATTTTGTGGGTGTAATCCGCTGAAAACCCTCACGAGACAACACTCGTCCTCTAGGGTAACCTAGAGGTTTAACGGCTTGTTGCACATGCTAAGTGCAACCGTGATTCCTACGAAAGTGAGTTAGGATAGATTAATTTTTCTTTTCTTTTTCTCTTTCTTTTTGATTTTTACTCGAGGACGAGCAAAAAGATAAATGTGGGGGTGTGATTGGTAGTGAAAAGTGCATTTTTATCATTACATTTACCATCACATTTTCACATTTATTCATATAATTCTGCACATTTACTAATATTTTATGATTTATTATGTGCAGGCCTTGAGAAATAAAAATAAAGGAATAAAGCCTAAAAAGAAGCCCAAAAGCCCATATTCAAGCCCAATGGAAAAGTTGCAAATATCAATTGCCAAAATTGCAAATACTAAGGGCAAAAGTTGCAAATACCAAAAGAAGAGGGAAGGATAGACTTCTATCCAACCCTAAACACTTGCAGGATAAGGATAAAGGCCAAAGAAGGATAGCAAATTTCGTTTAAAAGATATGGGAAGATTTGAGATCTAGGGTAACTTGCTTCCCAAGTTATCTCAAAATCTCAAGATCAAGCGCCAAGATGCAGCTTCCAGAAGGAAACGCCCAGATGGACGGACCAGGGGAAGCCACGCGCCAAAGCGCGTGGCCAGCCGCCACCATATGGCCGCGGAAACGCGGCCCAAGCCGCGTTTCCGCGGCAATCCAGTCATATCTGGATACCAGTTTTCGTGGGAGAGTTGTGTTGGGACTCAACCTCTTCTGCACCTATAAATACCCCTGCAAGGGCGTACAGCAAACTACAGAGCAGAAATTTTAGGGTTTTCTTAGGCTAACTTGTAGTTTAGTTTAGGTTTTTATTTTCGTTTTCTTTTGTAATTTTTGTAACTGAGAGGAGAGGATGTTTTCATGGAGGAAGGAGATCTACTTGTACTGAGGGTGACAATCGGTGTAAGTTTTGCTCTTCTTCCATTGTTAAATAAATCGAATCGAGGTTCGTTTTTGTTCTTTTATTATTTTAGTTCTTTTATTCTTGTGTTATTCTATTGTTTCTCTCTATTGTCTTGCAAATCATGAGACCCAATTGCTTCGAGACTGCTTAGCCGAAGAAGAGCCCTTGATGGCCTATGGAGATGAACAAGCCTTCTTTTTCTAGTCTTTTATTTTTGTAGTGTAGATTGCGAAGGTGGAAGATCCTATAATCCATACTTGCAAGCCTTCAAAGACAAGGTAAGTCGTTGCAAACGGATCAAAGGTAAGCAGGGCAGAAGAGGTAGGTAAGTGTTTCTTTTATTTTCTTTATTTTCTTTTATTTGTATAGATTAAGTCACCAACATCTCTCCAATTTCTTTCACACTTTTCATTGTATATACCATTGTAAATAAAAATAAAATAAAAAAAGAGATAACTTACTCAAACGCTTCCATCGCAGTTCCCTCCCTGAGGATCACGACCCGCATAGCCATTGCTACCACGGATTAGAATTGAGCACCTTGCACATCTTGTTCTAAATCTAATATTCCATATTTTGTGTGCAGGTAAAATCTCAATCATTTTTGCACCAGTTTTTCCTACTCTTTTGAGAGGTTTTCTCCACTTGTTTAAGAGCCAAATACTTCCATTCAAAAGGAGAGTTTATCAAGAGTTTTCAAAAGTGATTTTCTTGTGTTTTTCACCACATATTCAATCCTTATTTTTCTCACAAACACTTGAGCTATCCATTGATATATTCATCCTATAGGAGTGTTATTGTGAGATTGTTTTTAGGTGATCAAAGTGTTGTGATCACCAAAGTTCTCATTCTTGTTTTTGAGGAGGCGGACTTGCGGGTTCGTGTTGTTTCGGGTTCTAGTGAGAACTCGGTGTTTTAGGTGCGGTCTCGGCAAGCTAGTAGGCTTGCGGTGTGTTGTTCTTGCGGGAACAAGAGAGGGACTAGAGAGTCCAAAGAGCTTATAGGTGTTGCGGCACCAAGTGATCCGGTGGGATTGATTTTAGTAGAAATCCTTCATAATGTTGAAGGCGGGGACGTAGAGCAAGTGTGCTCAAACCTCGAAACAAATCGCCCGTGTTTGCGATTGCTCTCTCTCTTACTTGTTTATATCTTACATGCTTATATTGCTTTCATCTTTATATGCTTGATGTCACGGTCCCAGTTTCTAATTATAGTATTAGGTTAACAAAAAAAACAAAATTTTCTTAAAAATTTTGGCGGCACCTCCCCTAAAAACATGGATTATGCCATGCTACAACAACAACAATATTGGCCCACAATGGCCCAAATACCACCAACATCACATTTCGGCGCACTTGGCCTACTTATCAACATAAAAAGGAAATCATCATCACATTACTTCACATTCATCAATTATTTTCCATGACGAGTCACGACATTCATCCCAACAATACATAACATCAACCATGGCAAGGTCTAGTTCCCTTCATCAACACTACTAAGATTACATTTTAAGTTCTTGTGTCTAATGGCCACACACAAGGCTTAGCTTTTCAGTAATAACACCCAAAACCACTTACATATACCAAGTTCTCATATACATACAATAAGTACTACCAAAAGTAAACAAAATATAAGAAGAGACGATTGACCACAAGTAAAGTATGGGGGAGTCAATCCTGTTCTTAAGATTCAGAGTCTAAGTCGGCCTCTTACCCCTGTCCGAACTTGAAATTGTAAAAGAATAAATGGAGTGAGCTTGACAGCTCAGTGAGTAAACAAATCTAAAATTTGCTAATTCAATTACTTATATTAATAGGTTTTAAGTTGACACCTGTAGTTATTAGTGGGTTCCCGTCTTACTCTCGCATACTTCTAAGATTTAAGATAGATGTCTCAACTACCATGAATTTTATTTAGGTTTATCACAATTACATTTATCACAAATTAGAAAACAAATTACAGTTGTCACCGCCTTCCCCCTCCTACCGACTCCCGCTCGGCCCCTTCCTCCAAGTAATATATATAGTACATACATATACATAATGTAGTTGTCACCGTCTTCCCCCTCCTGCCGGTTCTCACTCGGCTCCTTCCTCCGAGTAATATATAATACATACATATATACACATAATGCAGTTGTCACCGTCTTCCCCCTCCTACCGGCTCCCGCTCGGCCCCTTCTTTCGAGTAATATATATACTACATACGTATATATACATAATGCAGTTGTCACCGTCTTCTCCCTCCTACCGGCTCCCGCTCGGCCCCTTCCTCCAAATAAAAACATACACAACATATATCATTCCAAGTAACATACAATTGTACATTTGGTTTTAATATTTCATGAAAATAAGCAAGCAATTCTCCCGTATGGGTTCATATCTATATGTGTATATAATCCTCATAATATAAAAATTTGATCCTTCTTTACTAAGAGTATCACACCACATTAAGGAGTCAAATTGTAACGCCCCGATCCTGCGGGTACGGAGACGTTACTGCAACGTATATACGCAGGTCCGAAATACCCTCACGTATATACGCTAAGCATCAGTACAGGCAAGAATCAGAGTACGGAAGCAAGTGGTGCATTATACATTCCAACACATGAGTACAATTACAAAGTTATCACCAGAGGTGACAAATATTACAATAATATTACATCACCAACATGGCGCAAATGCGAGAATACAAAGGATGTACAAGTATGAACAGTACAAAAGGCACTCACGAGTTTACAAAAGGAAAACTCGAGAGGCACACACGAGGCCTGGAAGGATAGAGCTTCAGATGGTCTGCTGGAGATCCATGCTACCGCTGCGCCACTCTGATCAACAACTGGGGGAATCCACACGCTCCAAGCTCCATGACCTGGACATGAGAATCCAGGGGAGTCAGATAGAACTCCCCAGGCGAGTGGTGATACGAATGCCAAGTGGCGAGCATAGGTAAGCATGCAGGAGCAAGTAGATACAAACAAGTGATATCCAGCAGGAACTACTCATGGTATAATAAGATAAGAGAAGGTAAAGAGATGAGAAGTAAAGTAGATAGGGCAACACCAGATATCTCCTAAACTAACATAAAACAGATAAAAACCGATAAAACCGAATAAAACCGATTACGAGCAAAACCGATTGTACAAGCTTAGGTCACGGCCCCATGAGATTAGTACCTCGAAGGAATAATCCAAACAAGGAAACCCTCATCTATATACCTTTATCCCATGTCACCATAATCCAAGCACATACAACCCGAGTTACAAAACGGCACAGCAAATTGTATATTAGCATCTTATTATAATTGGAGCCGTCTAAGTTCCAGGCTTCAGTATGTGTCCCATTCCACATACTTTCACTCACAACTTATATAGCAAGTTATTTGGAAACTGATAAAGATCGATGAATCATGTTTCGGATGGGCCCCGTACATGCCCGGGAAAACGGTTCAGGAGTATCCGGTGCTGAGCCGGAACATACCGCTAGGTACCGGGACTTATTTACGCCCGAACAGGAATAGAGTATCGCAGATCCCATAGAAATAGGCCTAGGGCGTGTGCATACCTGGCAGGAATAAACAGGAGTAGGGGTGCCAGCACACCCACGGAATCCCCGGTGGCCGCCAGGTGATCCCTTAAGTATGTGGCCACGCGCGGCTCGATAAGACCACCATAAACATGATTAATCAGGGCCCATCAGTTTCCCCCAAACCGGGTGCAAGTTGTCTTATTAGAATTTAATATGTGATTATCAATTTACGGGAATAGCAGGTACAAGACATGATCAGGAGTTCAGGAGTACATGAGTACTATAGATTCAGGTCACTGTATATATAATACAGGATAACAAGTACAAGATTCAAGTCACTGCATGTAATGCAGGATAACAAGTATAGTATTCCCGTAAATGAGATAATCACAGGTCAAGTATATCATGCCGGGTGTCAAGGGATAGCATGACAAGATGGTGATATTAGACAGGTAACCAGTCATGTCAAGAGATTGATATAAGTTCGGTGGCAAGTCATGTCATAACAAGGGATCTTGCCAAGTAGTAGCTTGTCTGGTGTCAGGTGATAACACATCAGTTGTCAGGTGATACAAACAAGTGTTAAATAGTAGCATGTAAAAGACAGGTATGAAGTAATGGCATGGCATGTCAAGTGTTAACATATCAGGTAAATACATGGCATGTGATAGAATAGTAGCTGAGCACATTCAAGCGGAGCTGAGCAAGCTGGAGTGTACAGACAGTAAACAGTATTTAACACTGGAGCGTCTGGCAAGGTTACCGGGACAACTCGACTTAAGGTGCGAGTAGGAATTCCGGCAGTATCTCGCCTAGACGAATCTAGTGGTAAAGCGCTGAACGCTGATCATGATAACCAGGCGGAGCTGAGAGACCTGACGGTCTCAACTCACTTCTCTTTCGAGATAGCGAGAGACCGGAGGCTGAAGGGCTGAGAGACCTGACGGTCCCAATCACTTCCCTTTCGAGATAGTGAGAGACCGGAGGCTGAAGGGCGGAGAGACCTGACGGTCCCAATCACTTCCCTTTCGAGATAGTGAGAGACCGGAGGCTGAAGGCTGAGGGACCAAGAACGATCGGGGTTTAAGCGCACTCTCGGTGACTATCAGCCATCCCAGGAGTGGGCAGAAACCCAGAGTTCAACGACCACGAAGGGTCGGCCACGCATAGTATAAAGCAGTAAAATACAGATAAACATGGAATAAAATACATGGCGACCCGACAAAGCGGGGGAACCCAAATGGAGGCGAGAGCGAGGACACTCGCCTAAATCACCGGAATGCCGAAAAGTCTGAAATCCATGGAACTCGCTCACGCGCCATAAAATATGATATAAATATTTAGAGAGAGAAAGTAAAGAGGAGAGAGAAAGAGAGAGAATTCTAGAGAGAGAAGTATATGGGAAGAGAGAGTGCACAGGAAGACGCGGGTTTTGAAAGTGAGACGCGGGGGTTGCAGACGCGGGAATAGCAGACGCGGGAATAGCGTCGCGAGAATAGCAGACACGGAAATCACAGACGCAGGAATAGCAGACGCGGGGTTCGCGTCGCATAGATGCCACAAACGCGAGGTCTGCGTTCAAGTCAGGACGCGAGGAGAACGCGGACGCGGATGTGGGATCTGTGTCGCGTTAACACAAGAGGAACACAGACGCGGGCATGGGCTCCGCGTCGTATCAATACAGGGATGCGCGGATTGCGTTAAGGAATTGCCTAGACGCGGGGTGAAGATCCGCGTCAGCAATCAACAGAGAGGAAGAGAGGAAGGGAAAGGTGATTTCGGGGTGGTGGTGTTATTTGATGAAGATGAAGAAGGTGATGATGAAAGGTTAAGAAAAGATGGTGGTGGCGATGTTAGTGTTTTTCGTTGCAATTGTCACCGGAATGATTACCGGAATAATCGTGAACGATTACCAGAATAATCATTGGAGAGTTGCAATTGTCACCGGAATGATTACCGGAATAATCGTGAACGATTACCGGAATAATCATCGGGTCGTTGCAATTGTCACCGGAATGATTACCAGAATAATCGTGAACGATTACCAGAATAATCATTGGAGAGTTGCAATTGTCACCGGAATGATTACCGGAATAATCGTGAACGATTACCGGAATAATCATCGGGTCGTTGCAATTGTCACCGGAATGATTACCGGAATAATCGTGAACGATTACCAGAATAATCATTGGAGAGTTGCAATTGTCACCGGAATGATTACCGGAATAATCGTGAACGATTACCGGAATAATCATCGGAGAGATTGCCGACGAAGAAGAGCTCCGCCCCAATCCAAAGGATGTGGCCGGCCCTTGATGTAGTGATGGGGTGGTGGTTTTGTGGAGGTTTTGATGGTGGTGGTATTTTTGGAGAAGGTAAAGGAGAAGGTGAAGGCTTTGGTGGAGTTGTTGGAGTTTGTGGTGGTTTACATGGAGATGGAGGAGGAAGAAGATGAAGGTAAGGAGTTGGAGAAGTTGTAGTGGTTGTTGTTGTGGTGGAGATGAAGGAGGAGTTGGTGGTGGTTAAGGTGTTGGTGAAGAGAAAAATGAAGTGGAAAGGAGAAGGAAAGGTATATATAGGATTTGGAATTGTGAAGGTGATGTAAAAATGTAAAAGAGAGGGGGTTATTTGTAAAATGGCGGGGTGAGGTGGCTCTCTTTGGCCGGCCATGGTGATGGGAGAGGAGTTGGATATTTTGGAGAAGATATTTTTGGTGGAGGAGATATTTTTGGTGGAAAGTTGTAGAAAATAATAGAAGAATGGAGAATGTTGGAGAATTTGGTGGAAGGAAAGGAAGGAAAGAAAAAAGGAAAAAGAAAAAGAAAATGAAAAAGAAAGATATTTTCTTAGAAGAAAAAGTGAAAATAATTAGAGTAGCGGATTCCCGGGATTCGGTTGCGGATGCGGAAAACTTTCGGAAAAATACCGAAATCGTCCGAAAATCAAGTATCTCAGAACGACCCGCAAAAATTCTCAAAAATTAAGAATATTATTCTAAGAATCATGATGAAATCCGTTTTAATAAATTCTTTATAATTTTTAAATTAAAAATCCTGGAATCGGCCGCCAATATCGGTCGACACCAAATCTTGCAGAAATCTAATAAATTCTGAAAATTCCCAAAAAATAAATTAAGATAGTAAATATTATTATAAGTAAATATGTAAAAGCAGTTTCTCAAAATTTGACTCCATTTGTAAATTAAAAATCCAGGAATCGGTCAGCGGCACTGGTCGACACCGGTTTTGAAGATTTTCATTTTAATTCAGAAAAATTCCAGAAAATCACAGAAAATCTAAAATATTGAAAAATTGTTGGACCAAGGTTACAATCACCCATGATTAGTGTATTTTGATGATTACAAAATATATTAGTTATTTGTACTAATAACATTTGTTGTTTAAGTGTGTTTCAGATTTCTATTCATTTTAGAAGTCTTCTCTCACAAATACAAGGATTTGGACTCAAGTCAACTCCAATTGGGCTCAAGGAACAAGTGTTGAAGATCATATGAAGAAGCCTATTGAAGATCTTGAAGTCTTAGAATCATTGTAAGAAATAGAATGTTAAAGTTTGAGTATATGAAATTTGGCTCTAGGATTTGCACACACATTTGTTTCATATATTTCCTATATTTTGAAAATGGTTATTTCTAAGTTTTATGCCTTAGTTTATATATACATGTACCAAAAGTTTTATATCTTGAAAATCTTGTATATAACATGTGTATAAACTATTTTCTGCATAATACTTAGCTATATGTATTTTTTTTTAAAATATTTCTCAAAATTTTTCTAACTCAAAAACAGTCCAGTTTTCTGTTTCAGGCAACTTCGGTCGACCGGCCCGGTTGACCGGCGATGTGTCTGGACATGCACTGTTCGTGCATGTCTGTCGGTCGACCGAACCGGTCGACCGATGGAGAGCAAATTGCTCTCGGGTTATTTCGGTCGACCGGACCAGTCGACCGGAAGAAGGAAACTGTGTTTCCTCTTTTGGGACGGTCGACCGGACCGGTCGACCGGGAGCCAACGGCTCTTTGCAGCTGGGCTGGCGGTCGACCGGACCGGTCGACCGCCAGGCCTGCAAAATCCCAACGGCTCTTTCCTCTTTTGTGCAATTCTGAAATCTGTTTTTTTATCTGATTTCTTGGCAGACTTTTTCAGTGTTTTTCAGGTCTTTTTCAGAGAAAATAAGACCAAAAGAAATTGTTTTTAACCTATTTTTAACCCTATAAATAGAGGAGAAGTCTCTCTTGCATATCACTAAGAAAATCCTCAAGTTTGTGTTGTTTTCAAAAGAGAAAAGAAAAGAGTTTTAAAGCCTTCATTCCAATTCTTTTTGAGCTAGGTTTTCAGTTGTGTTTGATTGCTAATATCACTCTACAACTGAAGTTTTTCTCACCACACTTCATAGAGCCAAAAATTCAATACTCATTCTATAGTGAAGTTGTAATTGAAGTGAGAGTGTTTGTAAAAGAGCTTGAGAAATAGTGTAGTGATCTTATTGTGATCACTTTGTTCTTGTATTCCTTTCCTTGTGGAGCAACCTCTTCGGTAGAGGTCCTTTGTACTCGGTGGAGCTCGGTGCTCGGTCTTCGGTAGACCAAATTGTAAAGACGTCCTCGGTGGATAGTGGAAACCCTTCACGGAGGTGAAGGCGGGGAGTAGAGCGGTGGCTCGAACCTCGAAACAAATCACTTTGTTTGCGATTGCCTTTGCGTCTAATTCTTACTTTACTTTTCAATAGCTCCTTATTGCTTTCTATTGCATACTTGTGATATTGTTTAATTTTCTTGTGTTACTATTTGCTTGCTTGTAATTCTTGCCATATATCATTGTGTTTGCATCATTCTTCATATCATCCATTTCATACTTGTGTGTGCCAATCCCGTACTCATCCAACAAGAGCTTCACATAGCGCCTCAACCCATATCAAGGGGAATCAAGAGGAGTTTAGTCCAGAGCCTCGCAAGAGGAATTCGGCTACACTTGTTGAATTGTACTAAGTTGAGCCTCACTTGTTTTAGGTTCCGCATTTAGAGAGTTAAAATTTTTAAGATTAGCAATCACACCTATTCACCCCCTCTCTAGGTGTTTTTCAATTGGTATCAGAGCTTGGACTCTAGGATTTGGTTTAACAACCTTAGAGAAGATCCTAATTTGCTAATCATTTCATTCACATTCATATAGTAAAAATGGCCGATGGAATTAAGACCCCTCCTAAGTTTGATGGACTTAACTTTCCCATATGGAAAGTTAAGATGACCGTGTTTTTGCAATCTCTAGGTAGCCGAGTTGCAAAAGCCGTGACTAAGTCCTTTAGTGTACCCCCCGGTGACGAATCCACTTGGTCCGAAATAGAGACTAAGGAATTCGATGCCAATGCCAAAGCTCACTATGCACTTCTACAAGCCCTTAATGATGATGACATTTCTAGGGTTATTCATTGCAAATCCGCATATGAGATTTGGTCACATTTGATAGTCACACATGAGGGGACCTCACAAGTAAAGAAGGCTAAGATTGACCTTCTTCGGTCCCAATATGAAACATTTAGCATGCAAGAAAATGAAACCATAGATGATATGGTTACAAGATTTACCAAGATTACTAATGGACTCTCTTCTTTAGGTGAAGATATCAACAATGATCAAAGAGTAAGGAAGATCATCCGGGCTCTTCCTCCTTCATGGGAAGTTAAAGCAACAACCTTGAAGGAACTCAACGACAATGAAGAGATGGAGCTTATAGGTCTCATTGGGAACCTCAAAACCCATGAGATGGAAAGGAAAGCAAGGGAGGATATGGCTCCTTCCAAAAAGAAGACTATCGCCTTCAAGAGTCAAGCTACACACTCCGATGAAGATGATGAAGAAGAAGATGATGAGGAGCTCTCACTCCTTGTTAAGAATGTCCGGAGGATGTACAACAAGGCGAAGTACTAAGGTAGAAGAAGATGGCAAGGAGGCAAAGAAGAAAGAAAGATTGTGTGCTTCAATTGCCAAAAACTGGGACACATTGTTGCGGAGTGTCCGGACAAAGCTAAGCCCTCCACTTCAAAGAAGCCTTACAAGAAGAAGGCTATGAAGGCAACTTGGGATTCGGAGACCGAATCCGAGAAAGAAATAGACACCGCCAACATGTGCTTCATGGCTAATGAAGGCACAAGCAAGGTAACCTCTTCCCCTTCTCATGATAATGAACTTTCCATGGATGTGTTAGAAGAAGCTTTTGTTGAGTTGTCACAAAACTATGATTTCTTAAAGAAAAAGTATCTTAAAATGAAAAAGGATAATGAATCTTTAAGTCTTCAAGTTTTCACTCTTACAAAGGAAAAAGATGATTTGGTTTCCACTTTAGCCACTACTAAAAATGATTTTGAAAAATATAAGATTTCTTGTAAAGGTAAGGCCCCACTAATTGATTCAAATGAAGTTTCTATGTTTAAGGAAAGATTAGACTCATTAAGTGTTGTTTTGAAAGATTGTGAATTTAACAAAAAGAAAATTGAGGCTATGTTTCCTAAGAAACAAGCCCCAAAGAAAAATGCTCATGCTCATGTTCATGTTCATGCTACACAACCTAAACAACATGGCAAAACCCCAAAACATGCTCACACTACACATACACATCATGCATTCATGTATGGTAGAGTGTTCTCATGTTCACATTGTGGACGGAAAGGGCACTTAGCCAATTTTTGCTATGATAGATTAAATGTATCACGTCATAATGTTTGGGTTCGAGGCACTAACTTTCAAGGACCCAAGAAAGTTTAGGTACCAAAATCAACAATTATGTTAAATGATGTAGGTACTTTCCAAGTCCCAACGACGTAGAGGATTGTGGTATCTTGATAGCGGTTGCTCAAGGCACATGACTTGGGACATCAACAACTTTGCAACCCTATCAAGGTATCATGAAGGTGGCACCGTCACCTTCGGAGATGACGCCAAGGGTAAAATCATCGGTATTGGTAATGTAAAACTTGGCACCTCTCCTTTAATTGAAAATGTAGTTTTAGTTGATGGCCTCAAGCATAATCTCTTGAGTGTTAGTCAACTTTGTGATAAAGGTTTTGATATTGTTTTTGATAATGTTTCTTGTAAAGTAATTGATAGAACTTCTAATGTTTGTGTATTTTTCGGTTTTCGTGAAAGTAATGTTTATATGATTGATATGTTAAATATGTCTTGTAATATTACTTGTTTGAAAGCCCTCGATGATGACTCTTGGTTGTGGCATAGGAGATTAGGGCATATTTCTTTTGATCACATTTCTAGGTTAAACACAAAGGAAATGGTGAAAGGTATTCCTTACTTGAATTTTGAAAAGGACCGAGTTTGTGACGCATGTCAATTTGAGAAACAAACTAAGTCTTCTTTCAAGTCAATTAAGGATATCATGACATCACGTCCTTTGGAGTTAATCCATATGGATCTTTTTGGCCCTACACAAACCAAAAGTTTAAGTGAGAATAGATTTGCTTATGTTTTGGTTGATGACTTTTCAAGATTTACTTGGGTTTTCTTTCTTGAACATAAAAGCCAAGCATTTTCGTATTTCCAAACTTTTAAGAAAAGAGTTGAAAAAGAAAAAGATGTTTCGATTTTGAGAATAAGAAGTGATAGAGGAGGTGAATTCATTAACCAACCCTTTACCACTTTTTGTGATGAACATGGAATAAAGCATGAACTTTCTTGTCCTAGAACTCCACAACAAAATGGAGTAGTTGAACGGAAAAATAGAACATTACAAGAGATGGCTAGGACAATGCTAAGTGAATATGGTCTATCACATTATTTGTGGGCCGAGGCCGTAAATACATCATGCTATATATCAAATCGTGTTTTCTTGTGCAAAATACTACTAAAACTTCTTTTGAAATGTATTTTTCTAGAAAACCTAATGTTTCCTATTTTAAAGTTTTTGGTTGCAAATGTTTTGTTTTAAACACAAAAGATAATTTAGGAAAATTTGATCCTAAATCTTATGAGGCTATTTTTGTAGGTTACTCTAACACTAGTAAAGCTTATAGAGTTTTCATTAGATCATCATTGACTATTGAAGAGTCTATTCATGTTAAGTTTGAGGAATCTAACAAGTTTGTTAAGAATGTTGTAGAAATAGATGCATTGGATGAAGGTTTGGAGAAAGTGACCTTGGAGGATGCTTCTACTATGGGAGACAAACCAAAGGATGATGAAGGAAGCAAAGCTAAAGTGGAAGAGGCACAAGGAAATGAACATCAAACACATGAGGTGGAGCCTACTCAACCACTACCAAAGGATTGGAGATACAATCCACATCATCCCAAGGACCTCGTCATAGGTGAAGTATCAAAAGGGGTAACCACTCGCTCTAGACTTCATGACTATTGTGGTAACTATGCATTCATTTCTCATATTGAACCCAAAAATGTCCTCAAAGCCGAGGCCGATTCATATTGGTTGCTAGCCATGCAAGAGGAGCTCAATCAATTTGAGCGCAACCAAGTTTGGCACCTTGTTCCTAGGCCCCACGATAGACCAACAATTGGTACTAAGTGGATCTTTAAGAACAAGTTGGATGAATCGGGTAATGTAGTTAGAAACAAGGCTAGGTTAGTTGCCCAAGGTTACACTCAAATCGAAGGGATCGATTTTGAAGAAACCTTTGCACCCGTAGCACGGCTTGAAGCCATACGGATGACACTAGCATTTGCCTCATATAAAGATTTCAAATTGTTTCAAATGGATGTTAAAAGTGCTTTTCTAAATGGATTTATTGAAGAGAAGGTGTATGTTGAACAACCCCCCGGGTTTGTTGATCCTACACATCCGGATTTTGTTTTTAAATTAGATAAAGCTCTTTATGGTTTAAAACAAGCCCCTAGGGCTTGGTATGAAAGACTTTCTTCATTTTTGACTTCAAATGGCTTTAAGAAAGGTAAAATTGATACAACTTTGTTTACAAAACATGTAGAAAAAGATATTCTTATTGTGCAAATTTATGTGGATGATATTATTTTTGGTTCTACTAATGAATCTCTTTGCAAAGCTTTTGAGTCATGCATGAAGGATGAATTTGAAATGTCTATGATGGGGGAACTCAACTATTTCCTTGGACTCCAAATCAAGCAAAGGAAGGATGGGATCTTCATCAATCAAGCCAAGCACACAAAGGAACTAATCAAAAGGTTTGGGCTTGAAGGATCGAAAGTAAGCAAAACGCCCATGGCAACAACTACAAAGCTTGACAAGGATGAACAAGGTAAAAGTGTAGACATTAAATTATATCGTAGCATGATTGGTAGCTTGCTTTATTTGACGGCTAGTAGGCCGGATATTATGTTTTCCGTTTGTCTTTGTGCACGTTTTCAATCTTGTCCTAAAGAATCTCACATAATTGCGGTTAAACGCATAATTAGATACCTTAAGGGCACTATTGAAATGGGTTTGTGGTATCCTAAAACCGGATTATTTGAAATGAAGAGTTTTTCGGATGCCGACTATGCGGGTTGTAGGGTAGATAGGAAGAGCACAAGTGGAACATGTCAATTCTTAGGTAATTGTCTTGTATCTTGGTCTTCCAAAAAGCAAAATTCGGTAGCCCTATCAACCGCCGAGGCGGAGTATGTTGCAGCCGGAGCTTGTTGTGCACAAGTTCTTTGGATGAAACATACTCTCCTTGACTATGATTTACACTTTGATCATGTTAAAATATTTTGTGATAATACTAGTACTATTCACATGACAAAGAATGCAAATCAACATAGTAAAACCAAACACATTGACATTAGGTATCACTTTCTTAGAGATCATTATGAGAAAGGTGATATTGAGATTGATTATGTTTCTACCGATTTTCAACTTGCCGATATTTTTACTAAACCTCTAGATTATGCTAGATTTTCATTTATTTGTGGTGAGTTGAATGTTTGCATTGTGGATTCTTAAAAATAAAATTTGTTTTTCTATTGGTATTTTAACCCTTTTTGATGTATGACAAAAAGGGGGAGAATAAGTTGTAATAAGTTGTTTAAGAGTTTGCTTTGAATTTGAATAAGTTTAAGAGTTTGATATTTTGAATGAATTTGTTTGAGTTTGTTAAGTTTTTGACAAAACTATTTTGCCTTGAATGCTTTATGTATTGTGCTTCCATAGTCAAATTTTTATACATAGCATTATTTGAGGGGGAGTTTTTCAAACTCTTCTTCCATGTTTTAAATAACCTATATGTTTTGTCATCATCAAAAAGGGGGAGATTGTTGGCCCAAGGTTACAATCACCCATGATTAGTGTATTTTGATGATTACAAAACATATTAGTTATTTGTACTAATAACATTTGTTGTTTAAGTGTGTTTCAGATTTCTATTCAATCTAGAAGTCTTCTCTCACAAATACAAGGATTTGGACTCAAGTCAACTCCAATTGGGCTCAAGGAACAAGTGTTGAAGATCATATGAAGAAGCCTATTGAAGATCTTGAAGTCTTAGAATCATTGTAAGAAATAGAATGTTAAAGTTTGAGTATATGAAATTTGGCTCTAGGATTTGCACACACATTTGTTTCATATATTTCCTATGTTTTGAAAATGGTTATTTCTAAGTTTTATGCCTTAGTTTATATATACATGTACCAAAAGTTTTATATCTTGAAAATCTTGTATATAACATGTGTATAAACTATTTTCTGCATAATACTTAGCTATATGTATTTTTTTTTAAATATTTCTCAAAATTTTTCTAACTCAAAAACAGTCCAGTTTTTCTGTTTCAGGCAACTTCGGTCGACCGGCCCGGTCGACCGGCGATGTGTCTGGACATGCACTGTTCGTGCATGTCTGTCGGTCGACCGAACCGGTCGACCGATGGAGAGCAAATTGCTCTCGGGTTATTTTGGTCGACCGGACCAGTCGACCGGAAGAAGGAAACTGTGTTTCCTCTTTGGGACGGTCGACCGGACAGGTCGACCGGACCGGTCGACCGGGAGCCAACGGCTCTTTGCAGCTGGGCTGGCGGTCGACCGGACCGGTCGACCGCCAGGCCTGCAAAATCCCAACGGCTCTTTCCTCTTTTGTGCAATTCTGAAATCTGTTTTTTTATCTGATTTCTTGGCAGACTTTTTCAGTGTTTTTCAGGTCTTTTTCAGAGAAAATAAGACCAAAAGAAATTGTTTTTAACCTATTTTTAACCCTATAAATAGAGGAGAAGTCTCTCTTGCATATCACTAAGAAAATCCTCAAGTTTGTGTTGTTTTCAAAAGAGAAAAGAAAAGAGTTTTAAAGCCTTCATTCCAATTCTTTTTGAGCTAGGTTTTCAGTTGTGTTTGATTGCTAATATCACTCTACAACTGAAGTTTTTCTCACCACACTTCATAGAGCCAAAAATTCAATACTCATTCTATAGTGAAGTTGTAATTGAAGTGAGAGTGTTTGTAAAAGAGCTTGAGAAATAGTGTAGTGATCTTGTTGTGATCACTTTGTTCTTGTATTCCTTTCCTTGTGGAGTAACCTCTTCGGTAGAGGTCCTTTGTACTCGGTGGAGCTCGGTGCTCGGTCTTCGGTAGACCAAATTGTAAAGACGTCCTCGGTGGATAGTGGAAACCCTTCACGAAGGTGAAGGCGGGGAGTAGAGCGGTGGCTCGAACCTCGAAACAAATCACTTTGTTTGCGATTGCCTTTGCGTCTAATTCTTGCTTTACTTTTCAATAGCTCCTTATTGCTTTCTATTGCATACTTGTGATATTGTTTAATTTTTTGTGTTACTATTTGCTTGCTTGTAATTCTTGCCATATATCATTGTGTTTGCATCATTCTTCATATCATCCATTTCATACTTGTGTGTGCCAATCCCGTACTCATCCAACAAGAGCTTCACATAGCGCCTCAACCCATATCAAGGTGAATCAAGAGGAGTTTAGTCCAGAGCCTCGCAAGAGGAATTCGGCTACACTTGTTGAATTGTACTAAGTTGAGCCTCACTTGTTTTAGGTTCCGCATTTAGAGAGTTAAAATTTTTAAGATTAGCAATCACACCTATTCACCCCCCCTCTAGGTGTTTTTCAAAAATGATGTTTAAAACTGAAATCGGTCAAATCTAAATACCAGAAAGACCAAATCGAGCAATTCACTAGGATCGGGTTCTCGGTTCAGACTAGGGCTGACTCCGAGTCCGTGAATCCGGATCCAAGACAAAACGATCATATAAATAATTCATAATACAAAACAAATACAGAAAGTAAATCAAAAAATACGATCAAAAAATCTGAATACGCAACTAAGTACGTATTCTGGGAGCGGGGTGTTACAATCCATCCACCTTACAAAAAATTGCGTCCTCGCAATTTCGATAAGGGGTAAATTGAACACAAAGAGGACAAGGACGGGAATTATACCAATCAAGATATGAAGCACTAAAGGTAAGGCTCTCAAGTCGACTAAACAGTAATCAGAAAAGGTAAGGCTCTCAAGTCGACTGAACAGTAATCAGAATATAGATATCTTCTGCACTTCTGGCTGTATAAGTCTTTGAACGATACCAAATAATACTGATCTGATGTCGTTGCTTTGCAATAGAATTCTTGTTGTACTGCACTCCGAGAATAAGCCAGAATATTGAAGATAAAGGAAACCCTGATAGTCCTAAGCATAATAAAGAAGACCGATAATTGAGAATTCCGAATGCCAAGCATCAATCTTCTGAAAGATATAGCCGAGAATGTAGAATATCCGTAGAGAATTCCGACTACTGACTTCTGAAAGATAACCTGATAGCAGATCCATTCTGAGAATACCCGAACCTTATAGAGTTGGCCGAAGAGATCATATAATAGCTTCATTCAGAACCAGCCACTACCTCTCTAGTCTATCCATATCTTAAGTTGGTATAAGGCTACGAAAAACCAAAACAGGGGAAAGATGGAAAGGATTAGGAATCAAAGGAAGGATGATCAAGAAAGAATAAATAACTCTGCACTTGTAGTTGGAGTGTATAACCAGGACTCATGCATTCCAGTTGCAAATTTCTTTACCATTAATTTGCAGTCTGGACGTACTGAGGATGTGAGAACCTAGGCTAGGCTCTGATACCATCCTGTAACGCCCCGATCCTGCGGGTACGGAGACGTTACTGCAACGTATATACGCAGGTCCGAAATACCCTCACGTATATACGCTAAGCATCAGTACAGGCAAGAATCAGAGTACGGAAGCAAGTGGTGCATTATACATTCCAACACACGAGTACAATTACAAAGTTATCACCAGAGGTGACAAATATTATAATAATATTACATCACCAACATGGCACAAATGCGAGAATACAAAGGATGTACAAGTATGAACAGTACAAAAGGCACTCACGAGTTTACAAAAGGAAAACTCGAGAGGCACACACGAGGCCTGGAAGGATAGAGCTTCAGATGGTCTGCTGGAGATCCATGCTACCGCTGCGCCACTCTGATCAACAACTGGGGGAATCCACACGCTCCAAGCTCTATGACCTGGACATGAGAATCCAGGGGAGTCAGATAGAACTCCCCAGGCGAGTGGTGATACGAATGCCAAGTGGCGAGCATAGGTAAGCATGCAGGAGCAAGTAGATACAAACAAGTGATATCCAGCAGGAACTACTCATGGTATGATAAGATAAGAGAAGGTAAAGAGATGAGAAGTAAAGTAGATAGGGCAACACCAGATATCTCCTAAACTAACATAAAACAAATAAAACCGATAAAACCGAATAAAAACCGATTATGAGCAAAACCGATTGTGCAAGCTTAGGTCACGGCCCCATGAGATTAGTACCTCGAAGGAATAATCCAAACAAGGAAACCCTCATCTATATACCTTTATCCCATGTCACCATAATCCAAGCACATACAACCCGAGTTACAAAACGGCACAGCAAATTGTATATTAGCATCTTATTATAATTGGAGCCGTCTAAGTTCCAAGCTTCAGTATGTGTCCCATTCCACATACTTCCACTCACAACTTATATAGCAAGTTATTTGGAAACTGATAAAGATCGATGAATCATGTTTCGGATGGGCCCCGTACATGCCCGGGACAACGGTTCAGGAGTATCGGTGCTGAGCCGGAACGTACCGCTAGGTACCGGGACTTATTTACGCCCGAACAGGAATAGAGTATCGCAGATCCCATAGAAATAGGCCTAGGGCGTGTGCATACCCGGCAGGAATAAACAGGAGTTGGGGTGCCAGCACACCCCACGGAATCCCTGGTGGCCGCCAGGTGATCCCTCAAGTATGTGGCCACGCGCGGCTCGATAAGACCACCATAAACATGATTAATCAGGGCCCATCAGTTTCCCCCAAACCGGGTGCAAGTTGTCTTATTAGAATTTAATATGTGATTATCAATTTACGGGAATAGCAGGTACAAGACATGATCAGGAGTCAGGAGTACATGAGTACTATAGATTCAGGTCACTGTATATATAATACAGGATAACAAGTACAAGATTCAAGTCACTGCATGTAATGCAGGATAACAAGTATAGTATTCACGTAAATGAGATAATCACAGGTCAAGTATATCATGCCGGGTGTCAAAGGATAGCATGACAAGATGGTGATATTAGACAGGTAACCAGTCATGTCAAGAGATTGATATTAGTCCGGTGGCAAGTCATGTCATAACAAGGGGTCTTGCCAAGTAGTAGCTTGTCTGGTGTCAGGTGATAACACATCAGTTGTCAGGTGATACAAACAAGCGTTAAATAGTAGCATGTAAAAGACAGGTATGAAGTAATGGCATGGCATGTCAAGTGTTAACATATCAGGTAAATACATGGCATGTGATAGAATAGTAGCTGAGCACATTCAAGAGGAGCTGAGCAAGCTGGAGTGTACAGACAGCAAACAGTATTTAACACTGGAGCGTCTGGCAAGGTTACCGGGACAACTCGACTTAAGGTGCGAGTAGGAATTCCGGCAGCATCTCGCCTAGACGAATCTAGTGGTAAAGCGCTGAACGCTGATCATGATAACCAGGCGGAGTTGAGAGACCTGACGGTCTCAACTCACTTCTCTTTCGTGATAGCGAGAGACCGGAGGCTGAAGGGCTGAGAGACCTGACGGTCCCAATCACTTCCCTTTCGAGATAGTGAGAGACCGGAGGCTGAAGGGCGGAGAGACCTGACGGTCCCAATCACTTTCCTTTCGAGATAGTGAGAGACAGGAGGCTGAAGGCTGAGGGACCAAGAACGATCGGGGTTTAAGCGCACTCTCGGTGACTATCAGCCATCCCAGAGTGGGCAGAAACCCAGAGTTCAACGACCACGAAGGGTCGGCCACGCATAGTATAAAGTAGTAAAATACAGATAAACATGGAATAATATACATGGCGACCCGACAAAGCGGGGGAACCCAAATGGAGGCGAGAGCGAGGACACTCGCCTAAATCACCGGAATGCCGAAAAGTCTGAAATCCATGAAACTCGCTCACGCGCCATAAAATATGATATAAATATTTAGAGAGAGAAAGTGAAGAGGAGAGAGAAAGAGAGAGAATTCTTGAGAGAGAAGTATATGGGAAGAGAGAGTGCACAGGAAGACGCGGGTTTTGAAAGTGAGACGCGGGGGTTGCAGACGCGGGAATAGCAGACGCGGGAATAGCGTCGCGAGAATAGCAGACACGGAAATCACAGACGCAGGAATAGCAGACGCGGGGTTCGCGTCGCATAGATGCCACAAACGCGAGGTCTGCGTTCAAGTCAGGACGCGAGGAGAACGCGGACGCGGATGTGGGATCTGTGTCGCGTTAACACAAGAGGAACACAGACGCGGGCATGGGCTCCGCGTCGTATCAATACAGGGATGCGCGGATTGCGTTAAGGAATTGCCTAGACGCGGGGTGAAGATCCGCGTCAGCAATCAACAGAGAGGAAGAGAGGAAGGGAAAGGTGATTTCGGGGTGGTGGTGTTATTTGATGAAGATGAAGAAGGTGATGATGAAAGGTTAAGAAAAGATGGTGGTGGCGATGTTAGTGTTTTTCGTTGCAATTGTCACCGGAATGATTACCGGAATAATCGTGAACGATTACCAGAATAATCATTGGAGAGTTGCAATTGTCACCGGAATGATTACCGGAATAATCATGAACGATTACCGGAATAATCATCGGGTCATTGCAATTGTCACCGGAATGATTACCGGAATAATCGTGAACGATTACCAGAATAATCATTGGAGAGTTGCAATTGTCACCGGAATGATTACCGGAATAATCGTGAACGATTACCGGAATAATCATCGGGTCGTTGCAATTGTCACCGGAATGATTACCGGAATAATCGTGAACGATTACCAGAATAATCATTGGAGATTTGCAATTGTCACCGGAATGATTACCGGAATAATCGTGAACGATTACCGGAATAATCATCGGAGAGATTGCCGACGAAGAAGAGCTCGGCCCCAATCCAAAGGATGTGGCCGGCCCTTGATGTAGTGATGGGGTGGTGGTTTTGTGGAGGTTTTGATGGTGGTGGTATTTTTGGAGAAGGTAAAGGAGAAGGTGGAGGCTTTGGTGGAGTTGTTGGAGTTTGTGGTGGTTTACATGGAGATGGAGGAGGAAGAAGATGAAGGTAAGGAGTTGGAGAAGTTGTAGTGGTTGTTGTTGTGGTGGAGATGAAGGAGGAGTTGGTGGTGGTTAAGGTGTTGGTGAAGAGAAAAATGAAGTGGAAAGGAGAAGGAAAGGTATATATAGGATTTGGAATGTGAAGGTGATGTAAAAAATGTAAAAGAGAGGGGGTTATTTGTAAAATGGCGGGGTGAGGTGGCTCTCTTTGGCCGGCCATGGTGATGGGAGAGGAGTTGGATATTTTGGAGAAGATATTTTTGGTGGAGGAGATATTTTGGTGGAAAGTTGTAGAAAATAATAGAAGAATGGAGAATGTTGGAGAATTTGGTGGAAGGAAAGGAAGGAAAGAAAAAAGGAAAAAGAAAAAGAAAATGAAAAAAGAAAGATATTTTCTTAGAAGAAAAAATGAAAATAATTAGAGTAGCGGATTCCGGGATTCGGTTGCGGATGCGGAAAACTTTCGGAAAAATACCGAAATCGTCCGAAAATCAAGTATCTCGGAACGACCCGCAAAAATTCTCAAAAATCAAGAATATTATTCTAAGAATCATGATGAAATCCGTTTTAATAAATTCTTTATAATTTTTAAATTAAAAATCCTGGAATCGGCCGCCAATATCGGTCGACACCAAATCTTGCAGAAATCTGATAAATTCTGAAAATTCCCAAAAAATAAATTAAGATAGTAAATATTATTCTAAGTAAATATGTAAAAGCGGTTTCTCAAAATTTGACTCCATTTGTAAATTAAAAATCCAGGAATCGGTCAGCGGCACTGGTCGACACCGGTTTGAAGATTTTCATTTTAATTCAGAAAAAATTCCAGAAAATCACAGAAAATCTAAAATATTGGAAAATGATGTTTAAAACTGAAATCGGTCAAATCTAAATACCAGAAAGACCAAATCGAGCAATTCACTAGGATCGGGTTCTCGGTTCAGATTAGGGCTGACTCCGAGTCCGTGAATCCGGATCCAAGACAAAACGATCATATAAATAATTCATAATACAAAACAAATACAGGAAGTAAATTAAAAAATACGATCAAAAAATCTGAATACGCAACTAAGTACGTATTCTGGGAGCGGGGTGTTACAATCCATCCACCTTACAAAAAATTGCGTCCTCGCAATTTCGATAAGGGGTAAATTGAACACAAAGAGGACAAGGACGGGAATTATACCAATCAAGATATGAAGCTTTAAAGGTAAGGCTCTCAAGTCGACTGAACAGTAATCAGAAAAGGTAAGGCTCTCAAGTCGACTGAACAGTAATCAGAATATAGATATCTTCTGCACTTCTGGCTGTATAAGTCTTTGAACGATACCAAATAATACTGATCTGATGTCGTTGCTTTGCAATAGAATTCTTGTTGTACTACACTCTGAGAATAAGCCAGAATATTGAAGATAAAGGAAACCCTGATAGTCCTGAGCATAATAAAGAAGACCGATAATTGAGAATTCCGAATGCCAGGCATCAATCTTCTGAAAGATATAGCCGAGAATGTAGAATATCCGTAGAGAATTCCGACTACTGACTTCTGAAAGATAAACTGATAGCAGATCCATTCTGAGAATACCCGAACCTTATAGAGTTGGCCGAAGAGATCATATAATAGCTTCATTCAGAACCAGCCACTACCTCTCTAGTCTATCCATATCTTAAGTTGGTATAAGGCTATGAAAAACCAAAACAGGGGAAAGATGGAAAGGATTAGGAATCAAAGGAAGGATGATCAAGAAAGAATAGATAACTCTGCACTTGTATTTGGAGTGTATAACCAGGACTCATGCATTCCAGTTGCAAATTTCTTTAATTTGCAGTCTGGACGTACTGAGGATGTGAGAACCTAGGCTATGTTGGCCCAATGGCCTTCCACTCTAGTTTTGATGATGATCAACACTCATGTAGTTATGTTTACTAATATTCTTGTGTTTCTAAGTTTCAGATCATTAACAGGATATTAGGTAGGTGATTAGCTTCAACAAGATGATTAGAAGCTATTCATGATGATTCCGGTGCCAAAGCTTAAAGATCATACCTTTACACTTGGAGAATCACGGAGTTTGGACCGAGTCTACTTGAAGATGAAGATCGTCAAGAAGACTTAGGTATCTAGTTTAGAGTTTGTGTTTTAGATCCATATTTGTAAAGCTTAGTTTAGTTGATATGCTCAAGTGCACAAAACACACACGTTTCATGATTTGATTTTTGGTTTTCGTGAATAATTGATCCAAACAAGTTTACTTTATACCTATGTATATTAGATATGTTCTAGATATACATACATGTTTTAAACTTGCTAGACAAACTTATTTTGACTATCCTATTCATGTTTTGAAAAATTCTAGTTTGATAAAATACAAGTTTTGTTTTTGATAAAATTGGCAAGACACAAAAATGAATTGATATGATTGATATATGTCTTGAAATTTTTATCACAAGTTTGGTTATCAAAGTAAAATGATAAAACAAGTTTTAGAAAAACATATTTTTAGAAAAACAGTTTTTATTGTGATTAAAACTATTTTTTAGATTTACTGTGAATTTATGGGATTTTTATTGAGTGAAAAGACCTATTTTCAAATCCCGTATCTGTGCAGAACTGAGGACTGGCTGACAGGCCAAGTCGGTCGACCGGACCGGTCGACCGCACCATAGGCCGGTCGACCGGGACGGTCGACCGACGTGCACAAGTCTGTGCACGTTTTGGAGTCTCTGGGTCGGTCGACCGGGCCGGTCGACCGAGATGAGAGTTCTGCTCTCAGGATGTTTCGGTCGACCGGGCCGGTCGACCGCTATTGCCCAACGGTCACATTTTTGACCGTTGGCGGTCGACCGGACCGGTCGACCGGCAGTCTGTCAGACTGCCAACTCAGCCTAACGGCTAGTTTTGTATAGGGGCTATATAAACCCCATCTCTTTGGGGATTTTGGCTAAGTTTTTCAAGAGAAAAATTTTCAGTTTTCTGAAGTGTTTAAAAGAGTTTTCAAAAGAGTTTTAAGTGCAAAAACTTCTCATCTTTATTGTTTTAGGGTTTTTGGAAAATCAAAGAAAAATAGGTTTTTGGGATTTTTGCTTAGATCTTCAATTCTATCATATTGCAAGTATTTTCCCAAAGATTTTTCTTTGTTGCTTGTTTCCAAAAACACTTGTTTTCCACACTTGAGCTATCTTCTATCCTAAACTATTAGGATCTTGTTTTTGTGGAAAAAGATAAGAGAAAAAGAAAGAGAAGTGTTTGAGGTTGGTTGTTGTAAACCTCATTGTTGTAAACACCCTTATACTTGTGAATCCCTCTTCGGTAGAGGTGATCGGGTGATTGTGTTGTGGATCCCTCTTAGGTAGAGGTGGAGTTTGGTTGTGAGCCTCTTCGGTAGAGGTGTGTGGATTGGTTGTTGTATTGGCTACGGGCCTAACCCCTCGGTTGTGAGGAGGTTGTTGTTTGAGAGAGGAGTTTGGTACTCCTAGAGTTGTAAGAAATCCTCTTTGGTAGAGGTTCCCTCGGTGGGAGTTGAGATAGTGAAAATCCTACACGGTGGTGTAGGCGGGGATGTAGAGCAAGGTGCTCGAACCTCGAAACAAATCTTGGTGTTTGCGTTTTGATCCATTGTCTCTCTAACTCTCTCTCTTATAATTGTGCAAAGCATCATACTCATCATCATATCATACTTGCTTGTGTTGAGCATTGATTCATTCATACCATATATTTCTTGTGTTGTGCCTTGCATTTCTTATTGTCATATCTATTATATGCTTGGCTTGATTGTGTGTATTTCATATTGCTTGGATTGCTTGTGTGTGTGTGCCTAACTTATACTCATCCAACAAGAGCTTCACATAGCACCTCAACCCATTTCAAGGGGAATCAAGGGGAGTTAGTCCAGAGCCTCGCAAGGGGAATTCGGCTACACTTGTTGTATTGTATTAGTTTGTGCATAACTTGCATTAGCTTCCGCATTTAGCGCACTTAGTTTGCATTAAGTTTCTTAGATTAGCAATTACACCTATTCACCCCCCCTCTAGGTGTTTTTCAGGCAAGGCTCTGATACCATCCTGTAACGCCCCGATCCTGCGGGTACGGAGACGTTACTGCAACGTATATACGCAGGTCCGAAATACCCTCACGTATATACGCTAAGCATCAGTACAGGCAAGAATCAGAGTACGGAAGCAAGTGGTGCATTATACATTCCAACACATGAGTACAATTACAAAGTTATCACCAGAGGTGACAAATATTACAATAATATTACATCACCAACATGGCGCAAATGCGAGAATACAAAGGATGTACAAGTATGAACAGTACAAAAGGCACTCATGAGTTTACAAAAGGAAAACTCGAGAGGCACACAGGAGGCCTGGAAGGATAGAGCTTCAGATGGTCTGCTGGAGATCCATGCTACCGCTGCGCCACTCTGATCAACAACTGGGGAAATCCACACGCTCCAAGCTCTATGACCTGGACATGAGAATCCAGGGGAGTCAGATAGAACTCCCCAGGCGAGTGGTGATACGAATGCCAAGTGGCGAGCATAGGTAAGCATGCAGGAGCAAGTAGATACAAACAAGTGATATCCAGCAGGAACTACTCATGGTATGATAAGATAAGAGAAGGTAAAGAGATGAGAAGTAAAGTAGATAGGGCAACACCAGATATCTCCTAAACTAACATAAAACAGATAAAAACGATAAAACCGAATAAAACCGATTATAAGCAAAACCGATTGTACAAGCTTAGGTCACGGCCCCATGAGATTAGTACCTCGAAGGAATAATCCAAATAAGGAAACCCTCATCTATATACCTTTATCCCATGTCACCATAATCCAAGCACATACAACCCGAGTTACAAAACGGCACAGCAAATTGTATATTAGCATCTTATTATAATTGGAGCCGTCTAAGTTTCAGGCTTCAGTATGTGTCCCATTCCACATACTTCCACTCACAACTTATATAGCAAGTTATTTGAAAACTGATAAAGATCGATGAATCATGTTCGGATGGGCCCCGTACATGCCCGGGACAACGGTTCAGGAGTATCCAGTGCTGAGCCGGAACGTACCGCTAGGTACCGGAACTTATTTACGCCCGAACAGGAATAGAGTATCGCAGATCCCATAGAAATAGGCCTAGGGCGTGTGCATACCCGGCAGGAATAAACAGGAGTAGGGGTGCCAGCACACCCACGGAATCCCTGGTGGCCGCCAGGTGATCCCTCAAGTATGTGGCCACGCGCGGCTCGATAAGACCACCATAAACATGATTAATCAGGGCCCATCAGTTTCCCCCAAACCGGGTGCAAGTTGTCTTATTAGAATTTAATATGTGATTATCAATTTACGGGAATAGCAGGTACAAGACATGATCAGGAGTTCAGGAGTACATGAGTACTATAGATTCAGGTCACTGTATATATAATACAGGATAACAAGTACAAGATTCAAGTCACTGCATGTAATGCAGGATAACAAGTATAGTATTCCCGTAAATGAGATAATCACAGGTCAAGTATATCATGCCGGGTGTCAAGGGATAGCATGACAAGATGGTGATATTAGACAGGTAACCAGTCATGTCAAGAGATTGATATTAGTCCGGTGGCAAGTCATGTCATAACAAGGGGTCTTGCCAAGTAGTAGCTTGTCTGGTGTCAGGTGATAACACATCAGTTGTCAGGTGATACAAACAAGTGTTAAATAGTAGCATGTAAAAGACAGGTATGAAGTAATGGCATGGCATGTCAAGTGTTAACATATCAGGTAAATACATGGCATGTGATAGAATAGTAGCTGAGCACATTCAAGCGGAGCTGAGCAAGCTGGAGTGTACAGACAGCAAACAGTATTTAACACTGGAGCGTCTGGCAAGGTTACCGGGACAACTCGACTTAAGGTGCGAGTAGGAATTCCGGCAGCATCTCGCCTAGACGAATCTAGTGGTAAAGCGCTGAACGCTGATCATGATAACCAGGCGGAGCTGAGAGACCTGACGGTCTCAACTCACTTCTCTTTCGAGATAGCGAGAGACCGGAGGCTGAAGGGCTGAGAGACCTGACGGTCCCAATCACTTCCCTTTCGAGATAGTGAGAGACCGGAGGCTGAAGGGCGGAGAGACCTGACGGTCCTAATCACTTCCCTTTCGAGATAGTGAGAGACCGGAGGCTGAAGGCTGAGGGACCAAGAACGATCGGGGTTTAAGCGCACTCTCGGTGACTATCAGCCATCCCAGAGTGGGCAGAAACCCAGAGTTCAACGACCACGAAGGGTCGGCCACGCATAGTATAAAGTAGTAAAATACAGATAAACATGGAATAAAATACATGGTGACCCGACAAAGCGGGGGAACCCAAATGGAGGCGAGAGCGAGGACACTCGCCTAAATCACCGGAATGCCGAAAAGTCTGAAATCCATGGAACTCGCTCACGCGCCATAAAATATGATATAAATATTTAGAGAGAGAAAGTGAAGAGGAGAGAGAAAGAGAGAGAATTCTAGAGAGAGAAGTATATGGGAAGAGAGAGTGCACAGGAAGACGCGGGTTTGAAAGTGAGACGCGGGGGTTGCAGACGCGGGAATAGCAGACGCGGGAATAGCGTCGCGAGAATAGCAGACACGGAAATCACAGACGCAGGAATAGCAGACGCGGAGTTCGCGTCGCATAGATGCCACAAACGCGAGGTCTGCGTTCAAGTCAGGACGCGAGGAGAACGCGGACGCGGATGTGGGATCCGTGTCGCGTTAACACAAGAGGAACACAGACGCGGGCATGGGCTCCGCGTCGTATCAATACAGGGATGCGCGGATTGCGTTAAGGAATTGCCTAGACGCGGGGTGAAGATCCGCGTCAGCAATCAACAGAGAGGAAGAGAGGAAGGGAAAGGTGATTTCGGGGTGGTGGTGTTATTTGATGAAGATGAAGAAGGTGATGATGAAAGGTTAAGAAAAGATGGTGGTGGCGATGTTAGTGTTTGTCGTTGCAATTGTCACCGGAATGATTACCGGAATAATCGTGAACGATTAGGGGCCGTTTGTTTCGCGTAAAACTCCGTAATTCGTAAATGACTTACTACCCAGTTACAATTACGGCGTTTGTTTGGACCGTAATTCGTAAAGGACTTACATAACTCAACTAACACTCACTTGCAACTCAATTACCACTCACTTACAGCCCAGGTACAGTTAATTTTGTGGTCATACAAATTTGTATTATTTTTTTATATTAATATTAAAAATTTTAATATTTAACTTTTTTAATATTTATTTGCAGTATTAAAACTTTTAAAATCACCAATTAGTTAATTTTGTGGTCAACTTTTTCACTTACGACTTATACATTACGACAACCAAACACCGTAAAGTACAATACACTTTCCCACTTTACAATTTTATATTACCAACCAAACACCGTAAAATTTACATACATGTAACTCATTTACAATTGTAAAAGACTTTACCAATTACAACTACGAATTACGGGCCAGTTACGACAACCAAACAGACCCTTACCAGAATAATCATTGGAGAGTTGCAATTGTCACCGGAATGATTACCGGAATAATCGTGAACGATTACCGGAATAATCATCGGGTCGTTGCAATTGTCACCGGAATGATTACCGGAATAATCGTGAACGATTACCAGAATAATCATTGGAGAGTTGCAATTGTCACCGGAATGATTACCGGAATAATCGTGAACGATTACCGGAATAATCATCGGGTCGTTGCAATTGTCACCGGAATGATTACCGGAATAATCGTGAACGATTACCAGAATAATCATTGGAGAGTTGCAATTGTCACCGGAATGATTACCGGAATAATCGTGAACGATTACCGGAATAATCATCGGAGAGATTACCGACGAAAAAGAGCTCGGCCCCAATCCAAAGGATGTGGCCGGCCCTTGATGTAGTGATGGGGTGGTGGTTTTGTGGAGGTTTCGATGGTGGTGGTATTTTTGGAGAAGGTAAAGGAGAAGGTGGAGGCTTGGTGGAGTTGTTGGAGTTTGTGGTGGTTTACATGGAGATGGAGGAGGAAGAAGATGAAGGTAAGGAGTTGGAGAAGTTGTAGTGGTCATTGTTGTGGTGGAGATGAAGGAGGAGTTGGTGGTGGTTAAGGTGTTGGTGAAGAGAAAAATGAAGTGGAAAGGAGAAGGAAAGGTATATATAGGATTTGGAATTGTGAAGGTGATGTAAAAATGTAAAAGAGAGGGGGTTATTTGTAAAATGGCGGGGTGAGGTGGCTCTCTTTGGCCGGCCATGGTGATGGGAGAGGAGTTGGATATTTTGGAGAAGATATTTTTGGTGGAGGAGATATTTTTGGTGGAAAGTTGTAGAAAATAATAAAAGAATGGAGAATGTTGGAGAATTTGGTGGAAGGAAAGGAAGGAAAGAAAAAAGGAAAAAGAAAAAGAAAATGAAAAAGAAAGATATTTTCTTAGAAGAAAAAGTGAAAATAATTAGAGTAGCGGATTCCCGGGATTCGGTTGCGGATGCGGAAAACTTTCGGAAAAATACCGAAATCGTCCGAAAATCAAGTATCTCGGAACGACCCGCAAAAATTCTCAAAAATCAAGAATATTATTCTAAGAATCATGATGAAATCCGTTTTAATAAATTCTTTATAATTTTTAAATTAAAAATCCTAGAATCGGCCGCCAATATCGGTCGACACCAAATCTTGCAGAAATCAGATAAATTCTGAAAATTCCCAAAAAATAAATTAAGATAGTAAATATTATTCTAAGTAAATATGTAAAAGCAGTTTCTTAAAATTTGACTCCATTTGTAAATTAAAAATCTAGGAATCGGTCAGCGGCACTGGTCGACACCGGTTTTGAAGATTTTCATTTTAATTCAGAAAAATTCCAGAAAATCACAGAAAATCTAAAATATTGGAAAATGATGTTTAAAACTGAAATCAGTCAAATCTAAATATCAGAAAGACCAAATCGAGCAATTCACTAGGATCGGGTTCTCGGTTCAGACTAGGGCTGACTCCGAGTCCGTGAATCCGGATCCAAGACAAAACGATCATATAAATAATTCATAATACAAAACAAATACAGGAAGTAAATCAAAAAATACGATCAAAAAATCTGAATACGCAACTAAGTACGTATTCTGGGAGCGGGGTGTTACAATCCATCCACCTTACAAAAAATTGCGTCCTCGCAATTTCGATAAGGGGTAAATTGAACACAAAGAGGAAAAGGACGGGAATTATACCAATCAAGATATGAAGCACTAAAGGTAAGGCTCTCAAGTCGACTGAACAGTAATCAGAAAAGGTAAGGCTCTCAAGTCGACTGAACAGTAATCAGAATATAGATATCTTCTGCACTTCTGGCTGTATAAGTCTTTGAACGATACCAAATAATACTGATCTGATGTCGTTGCTTTGCAATAGAATTCTTGTTGTAATGCACTCCGAGAATAAGCCAGAATATTGAAGATAAAGGAAACCCTGATAGTCCTGAGCATAATAAAGAAGACCGATAATTGAGAATTCCGAATGCCAGGCATCAATCTTCTGAAAGATATAGCCGAGAATGTAGAATATCCGTAGAGAATTCCGACTACTGACTTCTGAAAGATAACCTGATAGCAGATCCATTCTGAGAATACCTGAACCTTATAGAGTTGGCCGAAGAGATCATATAATAGCTTCATTCAGAACCAGCCACTACCTCTCTAGTCTATCCATATCTTAAGTTGGTATAAGGCTACGAAAAACCAAAACAGGGAAAAGATGGAAAGGATTAGGAATCAAAGGAAGGATGATCAAGAAAGAATAGATAACTCTGCACTTGTAGTTGGAGTGTATAACCAGGACTCATGCATTCCAGTTGCAAATTTCTTTACCATTAATTTGCAGTCTGGACGTACTGAGGATGTGAGAACCTAGGCTAGGCTCTGATACCATCCTGTAACGCCCCGATCCTGCGGGTACGGAGACGTTACTGCAACGTATATACGCAGGTCCGAAATACCCTCACGTATATACGCTAAGCATCAGTACAGGCAAGAATCAGAGTACGGAAGCAAGTGGTGCATTATACATTCCAACACATGAGTACAATTACAAAGTTATCACCAGAGGTGACAAATATTACAATAATATTACATCACCAACATGGCGCAAATGCGAGAATACAAAGGATGTACAAGTATGAACAGTACAAAAGGCACTCACGAGTTTACAAAAGGAAAACTCGAGAGGCACACAGGAGGCCTGGAAGGATAGAGCTTCAGATGGTCTGCTGGAGATCCATGCTACCGCTGCGCCACTCTGATCAACAACTGGGGGAATCCACATGCTCCAAGCTCTATGACCTGGACATGAGAATCTAGGGGAGTCAGATAGAACTCCCCAGGCGAGTGGTGATACGAATGCCAAGTGGCGAGCATAGGTAAGCATGCAGGAGCAAGTAGATACAAACAAGTGATATTCAGCAGGAACTACTCATGGTATGATAAGATAAGAGAAGGTAAAGAGATGAGAAGTAAAGTAGATAGGGCAACACCAGATATCTCCTAAACTAACATAAAATAGATAAAAACCGATAAAACCGAATAAAACCGATTACGAGCAAAACCGATTGTACAAGCTTAGGTCACGGCCCCATGAGATTAGTACCTCGAAGGAATAATCCAAATAAGGAAACCCTCATCTATATACCTTTATCCCATGTCACCATAATCCAAGCACATACAACCCGAGTTACAAAACGGCACAGCAAATTGTATATTAGCATCTTATTATAATTGGAGCCGTCTAAGTTCCAGGCTTCAGTATGTGTCCCATTCCACATACTTTCACTCACAACTTATATAGCAAGTTATTTGGAAACTGATAAAGATCGATGAATCATATTTCGGATGGGCCCCGTACATGCCCGGGACAACGGTTCAGGAGTATCCGGTGCTGAGCCGGAACGTACCGCTAGGTACCGGGACTTATTTACGCCCGAACAGGAATAGAGTATCGCAGATCCCATAGAAATAGGCCTAGGGCGTGTGCATACCCGGCAGGAATAAACAGGAGTAGGGGTGCCAGCACACCCCACGGAATCCCTGGTGGCCGCCAGGTGATCCCTCAAGTATGTGGCCACGCGCGGCTCGATAAGACCACCATAAACATGATTAATCAGGGCCCATCAGTTTCCCCAAACCGGGTGCAAGTTGTCTTATTAGAATTTAATATGTGATTATCAATTACGGGAATAGCAGGTACAAGACATGATCAGGAGTTCAGGAGTACATGAGTACTATAGATTCAGGTCACTGTATATATAATACAGGATAACAAGTACAAGATTCAAGTCACTGCATGTAATGCAGGATAACAAGTATAGTATTCCCGTAATGAGATAATCACAGGTCAAGTATATCATGCCGGGTGTCAAGGGATAGCATGACAAGATGGTGATATTAGACAGGTAACCAGTCATGTCAAGAGATTGATATTAGTCCGGTGGCAAGTCATGTCATAACAAGGGGTCTTGCCAAGTAGTAGCATGTCTGGTGTCAGGTGATAACACATCGTTGTCAGGTGATACAAACAAGTGTTAAATAGTAGCATGTAAAAGACAGGTATGAAGTAATGGCATGGCATGTCAAGTGTTAACATATCAGGTAAACACATGGCATGTGATAGAATAGTAGCTGAGCACATTCAAGCGGAGCTGAGCAAGCTGGAGTGTACAGACAGCAAACAGTATTTAACACTGAGCGTCTGGCAAGGTTACCGGGACAACTCGGCTTAAGGTGCGAGTAGGAATTCTGGCAGCATCTCGCCTAGACGAATCTAGTGGTAAAGCGCTGAACGCTGATCATGATAACCAGGCGGAGCTGAGAGACCTGACGGTCTCAACTCACTTCTCTTTCGAGATAGCGAGAGACCGGAGGCTGAAGGGCTGAGAGACCTGACGGTCCCAATCACTTCCCTTTCGAGATAGTGAGAGACCGGAGGCTGAAGGGCGGAGAGACCTGACGGTCCCAATCACTTCCCTTTCGAGATAGTGAGAGACCGGAGGCTGAAGGCTGAGGGACCAAGAACGCTCGGGGTTTAAGCGCACTCTCGGTGGCTATCAGCCATCCCAGGAGTGGGCAGAAAACCAGAGTTCAACGACCACGAAGGGTCGGCCACGCATAGTATAAAGCAGTAAAATACAGATAAACATGGAATAAAATACATGGCGACCCGACAAAGCGGGGGAACCCAAATGGAGGCGAGAGCGAGGACACTCGCCTAAATCACCGGAATGCCGAAAAGTCTGAAAATCCATGGAACTCGCGCACGCGCCATAAAATATGATATAAATATTTAGAGAGAGAAAGTGAAGAGGAGAGAGAAAGAGAGAGAATTCTAGAGAGAGAAGTATATGGGAAGAGAGAGTGCACAGGAAGACGCGGGTTTTGAAAGTGAGATGCGGGGGTTGCAGACGCGGGAATAGCAGACGCGGGAATAGCGTCGCGAGAATAGCAGACATGGAAATCACAGACGCGGGAATAGCAGACGCGGGGTTCGCGTCGCATAGATGCCACAAACGCGAGGTCTGCGTTCAAGTCAGGACGCGAGGAGAACGCGGACGCGGATGTGGGATCTGCGTCGCGTTAACACAAGAGGAACACAGACGCGGGCATGGGCTCCGCGTCGTATCAATACAGGGATGCGCGGATTGCGTTAAGGAATTGCCTAGACGCGGGGTGAAGATCCGCGTCAGCAATCAACAGAGAGGAAGAGAGGAAGGGAAAGGTGATTTCGGGGTGGTGGTGTTATTTGATGAAGATGAAGAAGGTGATGATGAAAGGTTAAGAAAAGATGGTGGTGGCGATGTTAGTGTTTGTCGTTGCAATTGTCACCGGAATGATTACCGGAATAATCGTGATCGATTACCGGAATAATCATCGGGTCGTTGCAATTGTCACCGGAATGATTACGGAATAATCGTGAACGATTACCAGAATAATCATTGGAGAGTTGCAATTGTCACCGGAATGATTACCGGAATAATCGTGAACGATTACCGGAATAATCATCGGGTCGTTGCAATTGTCACCGGAATGATTACCGGAATAATCGTGAACGATTACCAGAATAATCATTGGAGAGTTGCAATTGTCACCGGAATGATTACCGGAATAATCGTGAACGATTACCGGAATAATCATCGGGTCGTTGCAATTGTCACCGGAATGATTACCGGAATAATCGTGAACGATTACCAGAATAATCATTGGAGAGTTGCAATTGTCACCGGAATGATTACCGGAATAATCGTGAACGATTACCGAAATAATCATCGGAGAGATTGCCGACGAAGAAGAGCTCGGCCCCAATCCAAAGGATGTGGCCGGCCCTGATGTAGTGATGGGGTGGTGGTTTTGTGGAGGTTTTGATGGTGGTGGTATTTTTGGAGAAGGTAAAGGAGAAGGTGGAGGCTTTGGTGGAGTTGTTGGAGTTTGTGGTGGTTTACATGGAGATGGAGGAGGAAGAAGATGAAGGTAAGGAGTTGGAGAAGTTGTAGTGGTTGTTGTTGTGATGGAGATGAAGGAGGAGTTGGTGGTGGTTAAGGTGTTGGTGAAGAGAAAAATGAAGTGGAAAGGAGAAGGAAAGGTATATATAGGATTTGGAATTGTGAAGGTGATGTAAAAATGTAAAAGAGAGGGGGTTATTTGTAAAATGGCGGGGTGAGGTGGCTCTTTTTGGCCGGCCATGGTGATGGGAGAGAAGTTGGATATTTGGAGAAGATATTTTTGGTGGAGGAGATATTTTTGGTGGAAAGTTGTAGAAAATAATAGAAGAATGGAGAATGTTGGAGAATTTGGTGGAAGGAAAGGAAGGAAAGAAAAAAAGGAAAAAGAAAAAGAAAATGAAAAAAGAAAGATATTTTCTTGGAAGAAAAAGTGAAAATAATTAGAGTAGCGGATTCTCGGGATTCGGTTGCGGATGCGGAAAACTTTCGGAAAAATACCGAAATCGTCCGAAAATCAAGTATCTCGGAACGACCCGCAAAAATTCTCAAAAATCAAGAATATTATTATAAGAATCATGGTGAAATCCGTTTTAAGAAATTCTTTATACTTTTTAAATTAAAAATCTTGGAATCGGCCGCAAATATCGGTCGACACCAAATCTGGCAGAAATCTGATAAATTCTGAAAATTCTCAAAAAATGAATTAACATAGTAAATATTATTCTATGTAAATATGTGAAAGCGGTTTCTCAAAATTTGACTCCATTTGTAAATTAAAAATCCAGGAATCGGTCAGCGGCACTGGTCGACACCGGTTTTGAAGATTTTCATTTTAATTCAGGAAAATTTCAGAAAATTACAGAAAATCTAAAAATATTGGAAAATGATGTTTAAAACTGAAATCGGTCAAATCTAAATACCAGAAAGACCAAATCGAGCAATTCACTAGGATCGGGTTCTCGGTTCAGACTAGGGCTGACTCCGAGTCCGTGAATCCGGATCCAAGACAAAACGATCATATAAATAATTCATAATACAAAACAAATACAGGAAGTAAATCAAAAAATACGATCGAAAAATCTGAATACGCAACTAAGTACGTATTCTGGGAGCGGGGTGTTACACAAATTTAGTGTCCATACGTAGTACTGACATTTCCCTTTTTATTTCTCGCTATGATACCAAGTCTGATACCTCACGTGCAATGTATCTAGCTAGATTAACGGTATAATATACACATACATCTCATAAAATTCATAATATCTTTCGTTACTTGTAACCTAAACCCTCAAATATTGATTTGATTTACATAATCAAAAGGAAGAGCTACCTGATTGTCTCAAGTATGCTAATATAGGACTAATCTATGTAGTGTACATCCTGTGAAAGTAAATTACTAATTTCATACCATGATTTTTCTTTTCATTTTTATATATAATTTGTATACAAGTTTATCTCAATTCTTGATTTATCCAACAATTTATTCATCCAATAGTTAGCAAATTTATAGCCTTGATATAATCGTTTCCAGTTTACTCACCTTGCCTCCGATGAGTGCCCCGGTGATGAGATCCGCCTATTTCACCCCCGAATCGTAACCCTAATCAAGTATAGGCCTAAAATCAGTTAGTGATGCTCAAGCACAACCTAATTCAAGAAAAATTCACGATTTACCTTAGATTAAATTCTTTTTCTTGATCTCTTGTTCGAAGAAGTTCGGATCCGGCTGCGCGAACTCCCCCGAATCCTCCCCGACCTCCGCGCCGAACCCCTCCCTTCCTCTCCCCGGCGCGTACGCCCGCAGCGCTCACTCAGCGCGCTCGCGCGCGCCTGCCACGCTCCACGCCGCGCGCGCAGCCCCTTCCTCCCCTGCCGCGCCTGCAGGCGCGGCTGCCTTGGGCGTGCTGCCGAGTTCGCCGCCCTGCTGGGTGGACGTTTGCTGTTAAGGTTAGGGAGAGAATGGAGAGAGTGAGGGAGAGAGAGAATTAAATTTTTACCTTGGCTTTGATCCAAGAGAGAGAAAGAATTTGATGGGTTTCGTTCTCAGTAGGAGGAGGTAAAAAGGCTGTAGAGTTTGGGAAAGGGGAGAGCTACATTTGAGGTTTTGATGATTCTTTTTTTTTTTTTTGAATTAGTTTCCTAAAGCTAACATGGGCATGACACCTCATCACTCCAATTTCCTAAGCATCCATAATTGCCCCCACCTCAACTCCATCCTGCTCCATAACCTGCCAACACATCCCCAATTTCTTTTAATTTAGTTTAAGTATAGAAATACATTATTTTATGTATTCCTAAATCATAATACAAGTTTAACCATATGAAACTTGAAATACTTGGTGTTTGCATTTCTCATGTAGTGTACATCTATCTAGAAATTCTCATAAGTAACTATACACAATTATTCTTAGTACAATTATGTGTGTATATGAATACGTACATTAATATATATATATATATATATATTATATATATATATATATATATATATATATATATATATATATTATATATATTCTCTCCGCATTTTCTCCAAATTTGGATTAAAATTAAATCTTGTGGTTACATTAGTTAATGAAAATATTTTAGACTATAACCCGGATTAATTTGGATTGGGTGTTACAGTTCTACCCTCCTTAAAGGAGTTTCGTCTCGAAACTTAACGTACCTCGAAATAATAGCGGGTGAGGCTTTCGCATTTCTTCTTCCGGTTCCCATGTAGTTTCTTCAATCTTTTGATTTCTCCACAATACCTTTATTAAGGGAATCATTTTATTTCTCAATTGCTTCTCCTTACGGTCAAGAATTTGTACTGGCTCTATTTTGTAAGACAGGTCTTCTTGAATTTGTAGTGGCGAATATTTAAGGACATGGTTGGGGTCCGATATGTATTTCCTTAGCTGTGACACATAGAACACGTTATGCACTTTCTCCATCTCGGGTGGTAAGGCTAACCGATAGGCCAATGGTCCAATTCTTTCCAATATCTCTAAAGGTCCAACATATCGGGGTCCTAACTTGTTTCTTTTGCCAATGCGCATTACACCCTTTATTGGGGATACCTTCAGAAAAACTTGTCTCCTTCAGTAAATTCTAGGGGTCTCCGGCGTTAGTCTGCATATGCTTTTTGTCTGCTTTGTGCTACCTTCATTCTCTTCCTTATTATCCGGATCTTTTCCGTAGTCTCTTGGACCATGTCTGATCCTAGTAACCTTCGATCTCCCATCTCTTTCCAACAGATTGGTGATCTACACTTCCTTCCATATAAAGCTTCGAAGGGTGGCATTCCTATAGTCGACTGGTAGCTGTTGTTATAAGCAAACTCTACTAAGGGCAGGTACCTCTCCCAATTGCCCCCAAAATCTAATGTACATGCCCTCAGCATATCCTCTAATATTTGAATAGTTCTCTCAGACTGCCCATCAATCTGCGGGTGTGCTGCAGTGCTAGGGTGTAGCTTGGTTCCCAGGGCTTTAGATAGATTGACCCAGAACCTAGACTGGAACCGAGGGTCTCGATCCGACACAATAGTTTCAGGCACTCCATGAATTCTAATTATCTCTTGGAGATAGACTTGCGCTAACTTATCCATCGAGTAATATATTCGAATGGGTAAGAAATGCGCGGACTTTGTGAGTCGATCAACTATCACCCATATGGCATCATGTCCATGCGGGGATTTGGGAAGTCCTGTCACAAAATCCATGGTAATGTGATCCATTTTCATTCAGGAACTTGGAGTGGCATTAGCAATCCCGGGGGTTTCTTATGTTCCGCTTTAACTTGTTGGCATACTAGACATTTCTGCACGAACCTAGCTATGTCATTCTTCATCTCTTTCCCACCAAAAATTTGATCGCAGATCTTGATACATCTTAGTTGCCCCAGGGTGTGCTGTGTAAGGGGTGCAATGGGCTTCCCTCATAATATACTCCTTGAGTTCAAAGTCTGGGGGTACACATACTCGGCTTCCCTTCTTTAGTAACCCTTTATCGATGACAAACTATTGTGTTTCGCCTCTTTGCACTTTCTCGATATTCTTAGCTGTCTGTTTATCATTCTGTTGTGCCTGTTGGATCTTATCATAAAGATCAAATCCAACTCTAACTTGATTCATCTGACTAGTCCCCATTATGGTTTCCTTTAATTGAATCTCTATCTGTATCTTTTTTATTTCCTTTAGCAAACTGACCTGTTGAGTTAATAGTGTAGCTAAAGATCCTCCTGATTTTCGACTAAGAGCATCTGCCACTACATTGGCTTTCCCAGGGTGATAATGAATGGTCAAATCATAATCTTTTCATTAGTTCCAACCATCTTCTTTGACGCATATTTAATTCTCTTTGGGTAAATATGTACTTCAGGCTCTTATGATATGTATATATATCACAAGATACACCATACAGATAGAGTCACCATATCTTTAGAGCAAATATAACTATAGCCAGTTCCAAGTCATTGGTCGGATAATTCTTCTCATGATTTTTAAGTTGTCTGGAGGCATATGCAATTACCCTACCATGCTGCATTAATACACACCCCAGCCCCGACTTTGATGCATCACTGTATATAACATATCCTTCAGTTTGAGAGGGCATGCTTAGGATTGGGGCCGAAGTTAGCTTATTTTTCAATTCTTGAAAACTATTCTCCTGACTTTCTCCCCAATGAAATTTGAGATTTTCTTAGTCAACTGTGATAATGGTGCCGCTATTCTAGAAAATCCTTCTACAAATCTTCGATAATACCCTGCCAGTCCTAAGAAACTCCGTACTTCTGAGACATTGGTGGGTCGAGGCCACTCAATTACTTCTATCTTTGCCGGGTCCACAGATATTCCTTCTCTAGTAATAATATGACCGAGAAATCTAACTTTTTCTAGCCAGAACTCACACTTTTTGAATTTTGCATAAAGTTGTTTTTCCCTCAATAATTGCAATACTATCCTCAAATGCTTTTCATGTTCCTCCATGTTTCTTGAGTAGATTAGTATGTCATCAATGAATACCACTACAAATTTGTCCAGGTATGGCTGAAAGATTCTATTCATCAAATCCATAAATGCTGCCAGGGCATTGGTCAGTCCAAATGGCATTACCAAAAATTCATAATGTCCATATCTAGTTCTAAAGGCTGTCTTAGATACATCGTTTGATTTGATCTTCAATTGGTTGTATTTAGATCTTAAATCTATTTTGGAAAATACACTGGCACCATGAAGTTGATCAAAAAGATCATCAATTATCGGAATGGATATCGATTCTTGATAGTGACTTTATTCAACTCCCGGTAATCTATACACAGTCTCATACTTCCATCTTTCATCTTTACAAATAGCACAGGAGCACCCCAGGGTGATACGCATGGCCGAATAAATCCCCGGCCTAATAATTCTTCTAATTGTTCCTTCAATTCTTTCATCTCTGCTGGTGCCATTCTATAGGGAGCCTTTGATATAGGCCCTATTCCGGGTAGGAGATCAATAGAGAATTCTACTTCCCTATCAGGGGGTAAGCCTGGTAAATCCTCGGGGAACACATCTGGATATTCTCTTACAACTGCTATGTCTTCAATTCTTACTTCCTCTTTTTCCTTAGCTATCAATGTTGCCAAAAATCCTTGACACCCATGTCGCAATAATTTGGTGGCCTTTAAAGCTGAAATCACGGGAACGCTTATTTTATTCTTTGTCCCTTCAAACACATATTCTGGGCCCCTGGCATTTTGAAGATTATTTTCTTTAGATGACAGTCTACATGTGCATGATATGTCGACAACCAATCCATTCCTAAGATGATGTCATATTCCATCTCTCCTAGTTTGATCAGGTCTGCTTGTGCGTTCATTTCTCCTATGGTAATTTCACATCCTTTATAGTATACATCAGTGGTCAATGTTGTGCCTACCGGAGTGGACACCACCAGTTGAAAACTCAAAGGTTCAGGTATCTTAGTAATTTTTGTGGCAAAAGATGAAGAAATAAACGAATGTGTAGCACCGGAATCAAATAATGCTCGAGCAATTTTTCAAGATAAGCAAATAGTACCTTCAACCACTGTATTAGATGCCCGACTTCCTGTTGGGTCAAAGCATTCATCCTTCCTTGGGCCCTGAATTGTTGCACTGAAGCCTGCATCATGGCTGGTCGAAATGTGTTGACAGATCGCCGAAAAGCTCCCGATGGTCCGGCTGTTGGGGCAATGCCTGAGGTCTGCCTGCCCGTCCCCCTAATAGCACTAGAATGTCCATGTAGTGTCGGACAATCCCTCCTCATGTGGCCCAGTTGGCCGCAGGCAAAACATTGCTTATTTGCTAAGCAGTTTCTGGTATGATTGCGGTTGCATCGAGGACACCATATTCCTCCCGCAAAATTTTGACGTGAATAAGTTGTGTGTGACGAGTTTTGAAAGGACCCTGCATTCATGGGCCACGAGCCTATCATTGTTCTAAGAGTTGGTGTTGAAGAAGGTCCAGTTCCTCCGCCAAACCTGAAGCTGGTTGATCCAATTCTTGGTGTGCTGAGACATCGGAAGCGTTTGGCAGATGGTAACTCTTTAGTTCTTACATCCTGATTTTCTTGCAGGTCTCTTTCAACATCTAGAGCCTTCTCTACAGCCTGACTATAAATTTGTAGTTGGAATGGGACCAGTTAGCTTCTGATTTCTGGCCTCAAACCCCGTACAAACCTTTTTGTCATGTCTTCTTCTTCAGACACCAACTTACCAGCATATCTTGATAATTGGGTGAATTTGATTTCGTACTGGGTTACCGTCATTAGATCTTGTTTTAATTCTTGAAATTTCATTGCGAGCTTGTCCCTCACTACTCCTGGTATGTATTTCTCATTGAACTTTTTGACTAGGAATTTCCAAGAAATTTCTTCTCCCAAGGACTTGGCTCCAATTTTAACCATCTCCCACCAACGTTCCGCCTCGCCTTGGAACATAAAAGAGGTGAAAGATACCCTTTGATCCTCAGTGCATTCTATAACGTCTAATATTTTGCCAATTTATCGAAGCCACTCCTCCTCTTGTATTGGGTCTGCTCCTCCTTTATATGGCAGGGGGTTCAACTTTTGAAATTGTTCTAGAGCCCTGCGTGGATTGCTTATAGTTGTTAACTGCATCAACCAATCTGGCATCTTATCAGGGGCTCTCTGGTCAGCATTGAATCGATCCATCATAGTCTCGTGATGGGTCGGAGGGTGGACACTCCCGACCGTACTGTGGGGTGGGGCATTTCCTTCAGAATTTATATCCAGTGGAGGAAAATTAGGTCCATCAATACCTAGAAAATTTAACAGTTCTTACTATCAACAAATTCTTATAATAAGGGAAAGTTTCATATACTCAATATCACTACTAAATATAACTTCAAATATTTTCGTTATAAGATTTATATTGTAATGCTTACATTCATACAAAAGATGCAAGGGTATATATTAAGATACATCATTTCTGCGCATTCTTTTACAAACATACAAGATCCCTCCCAAAGCCCTAAATAGGCGACATAAAAATATTCTTTCCCCCAAAATACTATATACTAAACCCTCATTCATGGAGTGGTGTTTGAGTCAGTAAAGCTTTTATCCTTGCTATCGCCTGCTGAGGCTTCCCCCTTATGGACTCCTTCCTCCGGATCTTCTTCAGGATCCTCTTCCCGGGGTCTTCTTCTGGATCCTCTTCCTCAGGGTCTTCTTCTTCTTCCATTATAGTGTCAACCTCACATCTCCAGTACTCGTGATCATCATATGAATCCATATCTTCAGCCCAGTTGGAATTCCACCAAATAACCCCATAAAATATCTTCCCAGAGGATTCCATCTCAGCATTGGATACGATTTCCTGGTCCTCAATCCCTGGCATATTTCTTATAATACTTTCGGCATCCCTAATGGTATCCTTATTATGTGTCCTACTACCCCATCATATTGGCACTACCCTTGGGTCCACTAAAGATAGTTTCAGGATCAGTCTCATCTGACTCGTAATCCCAATCCATGCTATTTGCAATCCAACTCAAACTTTCTGTCTCTGAGCTCTCGGATGACAACTCTGGCATGTCAGAATCTCCCATCTGAAAGGATAAAGTTGCATATTAGACTATTTACCTCCCCAAATCCTCAAAATATGGTAGATTAACTATGCATATATATACCAATAGAGAAAACTTGCAATTTATCTTACAGAATTCAGGTGTCTTCCAGTTGAGTTACCTCTGACTTGTCTGATATTTTACTTGCTCCCGAATCTCAGTGTCCCATACCACTGGAGATCTAACAAAAGGCCCGCACCTCTCGCAGGATCCGTTCAAACCAGAGTATGCGGGTACCCGATTAGAACGTAGGGAGCAGGTGAATATCATACATTTCAGGGAACCCATACACCTAAAGTTATTCCACTAATATACATATAATGTACATACAACTATACAATTAATCCGTACTCTCTACATCAATCTAAACTAACTACCTGGCTCTGATACCAACTGTCACAGTCCCAGTTTCTAATTATAGTATTAGGTTAACAAAAAAATAAAATTTTCTTAAAAATTTTGGCGGCACCTCCCCTAAAAACATGGATTATGCCATGCTACAACAACAACAATATTGGCCCACAATGGCCCAAATACCACCAACATCACATTTCGGCACACTTGGCCTACTTATCAACATAAAAAGGAAATCATCATCACATTACTTCACATTCATCAATTATGTTCCATGATGAGTCACGACATTCATCCCAACAATACATAACATCAACCATAGTAAGGTCTAGTTCCCTTCATCAACACTACTAAGATTACATTTTAAGTTCTTGTGTCTAATGGCCACACACAAGGCTTAGCTTTTCAGTCATAACACCCAAAACCACTTACATATACCAAGTTCTCATATACATACAATAAGTACTACCAAAAGTAAACAAAATATAAGAAAGACGATTGACCACAAGTAAAGTATGGGGGAGTCAATCCTGTTCTTAAGATTCAGAGTCTAAGTCGGCCTCTACCCCTGTCCGAACCTGAAATTGTAAAAGAATAAATGGAGTGAGCTTGACAGCTCAGTGAGTAAACAAATCTAAAATTTGCTAATTCAATTACTTATATTAATAGGTTTTAAGTTGACACCTGTAGTTATTAGCGGATTCCCGTCTTACTCTCGCATACTTCTAAGATTTAAGATAGATGTCTCAACTACCATGAATTTTATTTAGGTTTATCACAATTACATTTAGCACAAATTAGAAAACAAATTACAGTTGTCACCGTCTTCCCCCCTACCGGCTCCCGCTCGGCCCCTTCCTCCAAGTAATATATATAGTACATACAATAACATAATGTAGTTGTCACCGTCTTCCCCCTCCTCCTGCCGGTTCTCGCTCGGCCCCCTTCCTCCGAGTAATACATATACATATTATATATATATATATATATATATATATACACACACACACACACACACACACACACACACACACACACACTAATGCAGTTGTCACCGTCTTCCCCTCCTACCGGCTCCCGCTCGGCCCCTTCCTCCGAGTAATATATATACTACATACGTATATATACATAATGCAGTTGTTACCGTCTTCCCCCTCCTACCGCTGCTCCCGCTCGGGCCCTTCCTCCAAATAAAAACATACACAACATATATCATTCCAAGTAACATACAATTGTACATTTGGTTTTAATATTGCATGAAAATAGCAAGCAATTCTCCCGTATGTGTTCATATCTATATGTGTATATAATCCTCATAATATAAAAATTTGATCCTTCTTTACTAAGAGTATCACACCACATTAAGGAGTCAAATTTAGTGTCCATACGTAGTATTGACATTTCCCTTTTTATTTCTCGCTATGATACCAAGTCTGATACCTCACGTGCAATGTATCTAGCTAGATTAACGGTATAATATACACATACATCTCATAAAATTTCGTATATCTTTCGTTACTTGTAACCTAAACCCTCAAATATTGATTTGATTTTCATAATCAAAAGGAAGAGCTACCTGATTGTCTCAAGTATGCTAATTAGGACTAGTCTATGTAGTGCACATCCCATGAAAGTAAATTACTAATTTCATACATGATTTTTCTTTTCATTCTATATATAATTTGTATACAAGTTTATCTCAATTCTTGATTTATCCAACAATTTATTCATCCAATAGTTAGCAACTTATAGCCTTGATATAATCGTTTCCAGTTTACTCACTTGCTCCGATGAGTGCCCGTGATAAGATCCGCCTATTTCACCCCCCGAATCGTAACCCTAATCAAGGATAGGCCTAAAATCAGTTATTGATGCTCAAGCACAACCTAATCCAAGAAAAATTCACGATTTACCTTAGATTAAATTCTATTCTTGATCTCTTGTTGAAGAAGTTCGGATCCGGCTGCGCGAACTCCCCCGACTCCTCCCTGACCTCCGCCCCGAACCCCTCCCTTCCTCTCCCCAGTGCGTACGCCCGCAGCGCTCATGCAGCGCTCACGCGCGCGCGCGGCCCCTTCCTCCCCTGCCGCGCCTAAAGGCGCGACTGCCTTGGGCGTGCCGCCGAGTCGCCGCCCTACTGGGTGGGCGTTTGCTGTTATGGTTAGGGAGAGAATGGAGAGAGTGGGGAGAGAGAGAATTAAATTTTTACCTTGGCTTTGATCCAAGAGAGAGGAAGAATTTGAGGGTTTCGTTCTCAGTAGGAGGAGGTAAAAAAGCTGTAGAGTTTGGGAAAGGGGAGAGCTACATTTGAGGTTTTGATGATTCTTTTTTTTTTTTTTGAATTAGTTTCCTAAAGCTAACATGGGCATGACACCTCATCACTCCAATTTCCTAAGCATCCATAATTGCCCCCACCTCAGCTCCATCCTGCTCCATAACCTACCACACATCCCCAATTTCTTTAATTTGGTTAAGTATAGAAATACATTATTTTATGTATTCTAAATCATAATACAAGTTTAACCATATGAAACTTGAATACTTGGTGTTTGCATTTCTCATGTATGTACATCTATCTAGAAATTCTCATAAGTAACTATACACAATTATTCTTAGTACAATTATGTGGTATGTGAATACGTACATATATATATATATATATATATATATATATATAATATATATATATATATATATATATTCTATATATATATATATATATATATATATAATATATATATATATATATATATATATATATATATATATATTCTCATCCGCATTTTCTCCAAATTTGGATTAAAATTAAATCTTGTGGTTACAATAGTTAATGAAAATATTTTAGACTATAACCCGGATTAATTTGGATTGGGTGTTACACTTGATATATATTTTGCTCTTATTGTTATATTCTTGGGGATTATTTGCTAACACTTGTATTCAACCAAGAGAGTCAACGCGGCACCTCAACTCTTATTTAGAGGAATCTTGAGGAGTTAGTCCAGAGCCCTTCACGGGGAATCCGGCTACACTCTTGTGTTATACCTGGTGTTTAGTTTAAGAAGTTTTTAGGTTTGCATAAATAGTTTTAATTCCGCATTAATTGTTCATTAGATTAGCTAGTCACCTATTCACCCCCTCTAAGTAATTACAGTTTAGTATAATAATTCTTGTGATTATACAGTATTATAAGCATTCCCTTAAGAATTACCTTAATAACATATGAATTTGAATGATTAATAGATTGTTACAATTAGTGAATAGTATAATTGTTGATGTATGATTGCATGTAGTATGTTGCATAATTAGAGAAAGTTTGATAATTGATTCTATGTGTATTGCCTGTGTATATGATCTAGTATCTACATGTTGAGTATGTTTGTTAATTGTGTTGTTGATCATATTCCGGATAAAATTAATGGTATGTGTGTGGTACATATTTGAGAATTGGAGCGAAAAACCGGATAAGCTGAACTTGTTATAAATAAACTCAAAAATATATGAATAGTGGTGTGTATTATTTTGGCTTGTATATAGTATACACGTACATGTTGGGTTATTTATATATTGCGAAGGAAGGGTCGGCGGGAGCCGGTGGAAGGGGGAAGACGGTGTTGTTGTCACACACACACACACACACACACACACCACACACAGGGGTGGCCAGCGTGAGCTGGTAGGTGTGAAGACGGAGAATGACATTGTGGGATATTATTTGAAAGAAAGGGTCAGCGGGAGCCGGTGGGTGCGAAGATGGGGTATGAGATGCGCCGTGTTTCATAAAGTAAAAATGTGCTTATTTATAATGAATAGTGTTGTATACTTGTCCTTGATGTTGGACTGTAGAACTTCGCCTTATTATAAGAGATAATGAAATATTATATGATGTGTGAAAGTGTACATGTTAATCCATGCATTACTAGAAGTGTGACGTGATATTGTAATATGAGAAGTATGATATGATTATATATTATATAAGTATGCATTGTGATGCGTGCGCTATCTGAATTCATAAACTATGTTTATGACTTAATTATAGTGATTAGTGCATTATAGTGTGGGATACAAGACACGTGAGTAACACACGCTATGTATACATAAGACGAGTTCAAATAACTAAACAAAAATTTGTTTTATATCTCATAAATCTTATCACACGGAAAGATGAAAATCCAAGAAAGGAATGAGAAGTTATGATCATGAGAGTTGGATCGTCCCCAGAGGTTTTAGAGACCATGGTGTTGATTATTTAATCATGGAATGTTTCTTTCAGATTTTCCTGATTACTTGAATATTTATGTTTCTCATTGATATGTTATCATTCCCTGATTTTTTTTCTCCTAATCTACTCACTGAGCTGTTGAGCACACTCCCCCTCAGACTGGTATATTGCATGTTGCTTTAAGGCAGGGGTCCGGTTTATGCTGTGTGAAGTTCGTTCTGAATTAATCTTAACTTTTATAACTTAATTATGTTGTAGTTCTGGAACAATTGTGCTTGTATGTGATACATTTTTGTTGTGGGATGGATGGTTAATCTTGTATCTATGTAGAAAACTGTTGTAGTAGATTCTTTTCAGGTTGGCATTTGAGATACTTTTATCGGGTTGTGATATCTTAGAGTGTATTATCAATGTGACGATCATGACAACTTAAAATTTATCATTTCTGAAATTTTATGGATGCCAAGAGGGGTATTTTCGAGCTTATATTATTATGTTTCTCCATAAGTAGGCGATGTCAAACCGAAACATCTTCATGATTGCTTGGATGATTTTTAAGTTCAGTCATATGATTAGAGTGAGACTAAGTAGGCTGATGTTAGCCGAAATTATCGTATTTGTATTGGATATTATATCTGATCAGTATTTACAAAGGAGGTGCAGCTGAAATTTTAAGAATTTAGAATTGATTATGATAATCGGTCGGTTTAAATGAATGTATGTAAAGAGAGGATTTTAGAAAACTAGGATCGTTACAGAAAGCCTGTGTCCTACATCTCTTCGAATATTGGCGCTATTATAACTGAGATTGTAGGATTTAATGGTTTGACGACGACATTGATCTCCTCTCTTTACTGCTGACCGAAAATCCCAAAATTGTGGGCCGACTTTTTAGAAATTGAAATTTTAATTGGAGTCGGTTGGGCTTCTCGTCGTCTACAAATGTAGTCTTGTGGCTGTAAATCATCTTCTTTCTTCTTCAAAAAAACATCGTTGATTCGAAACCCTAATTTCTTTCTTTGCTGCTCCTCCATATCGTCTATTCTTCTTTTCATCAAATGGAAGAAGGAGAAGGAGAGGGAGGAAGATAAGGGAATGATGATCAGGCTCTATCTTTTAGGGAATCTGAAAGGTGTGCCACATTAGTCATCATGAAAAGGCTATTATGACGCATTAGTCTTTGTGATAGAGTGTCACCGTCAGGAGAAAGCATAGGAAGAATGAATAGTGCAAGCAGCAACAGCCAGTCGCAGCAGCCATCCAAACAGGGTACTCTCACATGTGGTGCTCACACTTTTCTCTCTTTTTTCTCAATTGTTCAATCAAATATCACAATTTTTTTTTAAAGAGTTCTTTTAATTTTGACAAAATATGGAAATCAAAAATAACAATAATAATAATAATCTATTTTATCTTTATTTTATATTCATTCCGTCGCTCCCCTCATCTCTAATTTTAAAAATCCACGTGGGCCCTTATAAACGGCATGCATGATTGCCCCCACTTTCTGATAGCTTACAGTCTGACAGCCCCAACACACACGCAACCCCAACGACAAAGGGAAAAATAAAAAAAGCAGGAAAAAAAAGGCGTACAGATTCCCGATGCCTGTACGCCCTTTTTAAAATCATAGATCGTATTTTACACCCTCTGACGTCAACCCCACTCACATAAAAAAAAATAATAAAGAAAAGAAAGAAAAAAAGGCGTACAGGTTCCCGATGCCTGTACCCCTTTTTAAAACCAGAGCTCGTATTTAACACCCTCTGAATTTCAGAAACCGGGTGAAAACCACAAATATTGAGTGTAACCATATCAATACCCCTCCCAACAAATATGTATCAGAGAATCAAACCGCCCCCAAAACGCCCGAACCCGCACCGCCCCCGCGGTGGCGGGGGCACGTGTCGCGGTTTATTCGCCTGCCTGGCTCGCTCCCGTGTCCTCTCATCGCCACACGAGCAACCCCAACCCCAACCAAAAAAAAAAACCCAAGGTTCCGGTCACCGCTTTGTGCGCTGTCCGAAGCCGGAACCAACATTACCAACCACCAGAAACAGCCGCAACCGACAAACTGATCCTAGGGCAAGGGTCGGTGAACTCACCTTTGCCGTATCCAGACTCCGAAAAATTATAAAATATTCTCCTCATAACCTTTCCTACCCTTTCTTTTCTCTCGCTCCTCCCTTCACAGTGGAGAGCAAAGACGGATGGCAAATTTTAATTCCCGATCTACCCCTGGAACCTTTCTAATTTTACTCCTCTTGCCCCTAACCGCCGCGGCGATCAACGTCACCACCATTCTCGCCGGCTACCCCGATTTCTCCGGATTCAACCGCCTCCTGTCCACGACCTCCGTCGCCGGCGAGCTTGCGGGCCGCTCGTCTCTCACCCTCCTCGCCGTCCCTAACACGTTCCTCCAGGGATCGGATCTGGTCCGCTCCTCCTCCGTCGCTGACGTCATCCGCTACCACGTGCTCCTGGAGTACCTCTCGTGGCCGGATCTCGACGAGATTCCCCTCACCGGCGGCAAGATGGTGGCCACGCTCTACCAGGCGACCGGCCGCGCATCCGGCAATCTCGGGGCGGTGAATTTGACGAGGAGTTCGGGCGGTACGGTCACCGCCCGGTCACCGGTACCGTTCTCTTCCTCAAACGCTACTCTTCTCTCTCTGGTTAAGACCTTGCCTTATAATGTCAGCATCTTCGCCGTCGACGGGCTGTTGGTTCCGTATGGTTTCGACCTGGCGGCGTCGGACGCGAGGCCACCGCCGTTGGGGCTGAATATTACTAGGGTTTTGGTCGACGGGAAGGAGTTCAACGTCGCCGCCTCGATGCTGGAAGCTTCTGGAGTGGTGGAGGAGTTCGAGGCGGATGAGAAAGGAGCGGGAATCACGGTGTTCGTTCCGACCGACGAGGCGTTTGGGAATCCGTCGGTGACGGAGCGGTTTCAGTCGCTGACGGCGGAGCGGAAGGCCGTCGTGCTCCGCTACCACGTGTTGCATTCTTATTATCCCTTGGGTCGCTGGACTCGATCGTGAATCCAGTTCAGCCGACGCTAGCGACGGAAGACGTCGGCGCTGGGCGATTCACGCTGAACATAACGAGAGTGAACGGATCGGTGGCGATCGATACGGGGATCGTTCAGGCTTCGATCACGAGGACGGTCTTCGATCAGAATCCTGTGGCGGTTTTCGCCGTGAATAAAGTTTTGCTGCCGAGAGAGATCTTTGGGAAGGACTCGGCGATGCTGGCGGCGCCGTCGCCAGAGGTTGGGGGAATCGCACCTGAATCATCATCGAAGGGGAAACGCCGTCGGCTAGGGTCTCGTCGCCATCAGGCATCAAAGGGGAGGAAATCATATCAGGCCTCTCTGGCAATCAAAATGGCGGTCTGGTTTGTATACTGTTAGGGCTGTTGTATCTAGTATTAATTGTATGAGATTGAGATCTAGGGTTTTGATTTTTTTTTTTTTTTTTTGTGGTTTGGGATTTAGATTTTTGTAGACGAGAAAATTAATTCGAGCTGCAAAGCAGCGACTTTTTCCATTTTTTTCCCCCTTTATTTTTTCTTGATTTAATTGAATTGAGTTTTAATGGAGAATAATAGTCTTTTGGAATAACATTCCTTTATCCTTTGTACACAAAGATGATTCTTTTGAATTCGCTGCGGGCTGGAGTAGGGGTGGCCAACGGGACGAATCGGGTTGATTCGTCCCGTCTGGCAAACGAATCGTGGACGAGACGGGTTAGACCCGTCTCGTTACGGGTTAAACGGGACGGGTTCAAATCCCGGGTAACGAATCGGGTCTCCTGACCCGATTCGTTACCGGATTCGGCGAGACGGGTTAGACCCGTCTCGCCTTTTTTTTTTTTTTTTAATTCGTTAATTCATAAATTTTAAATTTTAAGTTAAAAAGAAAAAATAGGAAAAAATAGGAAAAAATAGGGAAAAAAAGAGGAAAAAATTTTTAAAAATTTTCTAAAATTATAAAAAAAAAAAAATAGAATTGATTTTCACTAATTACAAGTTTTTTTGTAGGGCAAAATGGCAAATTATTTTATTAATATGAAAAAATCATATACATTGCTCATCACATATACAATGTACATAAAACTCATCTCGTATGCATAACAAAACTCTGGTGCTCATCTCATACAATGTAAATAAAAAACTCTGGTGGTTCTCTATTCGTCATCCTCGTCTTGTTCAAATTCTTCATCCAGAATAACTTTTCCTTGTGTGCGTCTTTCTGCATCGAACCAGTCCTTTAAGCAAACCGCCATCTCCAAGTGTTTCGGCGTCAGCCTGCTCCTCCAGGGTGTCAAAACTCTACCACCTGCAGAAAACGCGCTCTCGGACGCTACTGTAGAGGCCGGAGGTGTTAGTATATCTCGGGCCATGGTAGAAAGAACAGGAAATTGTTTTCTCTGTTCTTTCCACCACGACAAAACATCAAATGTTTCCCATGGTTCATCATCATTTTCATTTATTTCAGCAGGCATTGTGTTCAAATATAAATTAAGTTCATCAAATGAACCTGCTCCTGAAGAGTGTTTCTTTCTAGTATTAGAGGAAAGTATACTTTTAAAATTAGATAATCTTTTACCTAGACTACTAGAAGAAGTTTGTGATGGTGTAGGTGCCCTAAATTCAGAAGAAGAAGGTGGAAATAACTCATCTCTGTACAATGAGTACATTTCTTCTAAAAGAGATCTAATTTCTAAAAGTAATTTATCTATATCTTGTTCATAATTTAAACATAAAATAAAATTAGATAATAAAAGTTTTAAATTATCTATTTTAATTCTAGGATCCATAATTGCAGCTAAGTAAAATAAAAAAGGCATATTTTCAAAATATTTTCGAAATTTTTCTTCCATATCATGTATAGCCTCTACAAGACTATCATCATCTCTATATGCAGCAAATACTTGAGCAATTTCATTAAGATTATAAAAAACTAAGTTACATGTGGGATAATACGTACCAGAAAGTGCTTTTGTGGCAGTGTCAAATTTTTCTAGAAAACTACAAAAATTTTCATATAATTTCCATTCTTCATCACTAATATAAAGAGATGAACATTCATTTATTGTAAAAAATTGAATTGCTTGTTTAAAAGGAAGGCAATCTTTAATCATATAGTAGCTTGAATTCCAACGAGTTTTCACATCTGCTTGGAGCAGTTTTTCCTTTAGTCCATATTGTCGGCAATAAGCTTTAAAAGATTGTCTCCTAGGTCCACTGTGTTTTATATGTAAAATAATTTCTTTAACTTTATAAATATATTTGTCTAAGAGCTTTAGACCATCTTGTACACATAAATTCAATATATGGCAAACACATCTAACATGAAAAAGTTTACCATTTAAAATTGGATCTAATATCGTTTTCAATTGTCTTATTGAAGCAGTATTTTCACTTGCATTATCAAAAGAAATAGAAAATATTTTATTTTCTATACCATAATTTCTACAAGTAAGAAAAATTGAATTTGCTACATTTGTAGCAGAATGTTTCTCAGAAAATTTAGAAAATGATAAAATACGTTTTTGTAAAATCCAATTTTCATCAATAAAGTGAGCAGTAACACATAAATAATGAATAAGATTAAAAGCTTCCCATATATCGGAAGTTAAAGAAAATTTTCTAGCATCACTAGTAAAAAGTGCCTTCAAAATATTTTTTCTATTTACAAATAAATCTTCAATTTCTCTAGTTATAGTTTGTCTTCTAATTCTCTTATAATCAGGAGCAAAAACAGATTTAAGATAATCAACTAATGCATCTGATTTAGTAAAAGAAAATGGAAGTTCTGCTCGAACAATAAATTCAGCTAACTTATGTTTATTTACTTCAGGCTTATATCTCCAAGTGGAGAGTGTGCCTGAATCAGCTAATATTTGTGCTTGTTGTGGTGGTAAACCGTGACTTTTAGCATGCTTTTTTTCATAGTGTTTATTAAGAACACCTGTACCGTATCCTTCTTTATGATCAAATAGTTGATGACAGTACTTACATTCTGCCTTTCTTCTACCTTCAACAATTTTTAAGACAAAATGGTTCCACACTGCAGAAGTTTTTGGCTCTTTCTTTAGTGGTTGTGCTTGTGCTTGTGCTAGTTGGTTCAGGTTGTTGTGTTTCTGGAACTATAGTGTCATGCTGTGTTGGTTGTGTATCGTGTTGTTCTTGTGTTTCAGTAAAAAAAGAGCCAGAGATTGTGCGTGCATTGGTGATGTTGACATTAAAAGTTGAGAATATGAGGCATATTGAGGAGGGAAGGAAATAGAATGCCGACCTGTACCACTATCATTGGCATATGCAGCATGAGTATATGGTGCAAAACCACTGTAGTCAAATGCATAACTTGACGAACTGTGATAGGGAGCAAATACGGATGTTGGTGGAGCATAGCTGTATGGTGGGTAAGCGGTATATGCTGATGATGAGCTACCGCCAACATCGGTGTAAGGTGCGGCAGCTGACGGATTGTGTGTTGATGAAGAGCTGCCACCGGCTTCGGATGAGGAACCGCCAGTACTCCAGTTGGGATCCATTAGACTAGATTGAAAGTTGGTAGAGATTTGTAATTGTAAGAGAATAAGAGTGAATTAGAGTTAGAGGATGAAAATAGAAGAGAGAGTTGAGATGAAGTGAGAATGTGAGATGAAAATGAATAAGGGTAGAGGGTATTTATAGAAGATTAGAGGTTAGGGTTTTTCTTTTTTTATTTTTTTTTTAGTGCCAACGGCTCAAAACTGAGCCGTTGGGGTGAAAAACGAGGGTGCCACGTGGCACCCTCGTTTTTCACCTCAACGGCTCAGTTTTGAGCCGTTGAGGGTTTAAAATAAAAAAAATTTTAATATAGGGGGCGTATAATAATTTTCCCCTCTAACGTTCTTAAAAAATTATTGGACTAAAAAAAAAAAAAATTAAGAAGGGGGGGTCGGGGAAATTTTCCCCGACCCGACTCGTCCCGTGATTCGTCACGGGACGAATTGGATTCGTCCCGTGACCATGGGACGGGTCAACCCGTTTCGACCCGCCCCTTAACGGGGCGGGTACGGGTTGACCCGCCAACCCGTCTGTGCGACTCCGACGAGTCGCACAGTACGGGTCGGGGCGGTCGACGCGGGTCGACCCGCCCCGGTGGCCACCCCTAGGCTGGAGGAAGAGAAGGCGAGGTCGGAGATAATAATTACGGGTACTGCCACCGGCGGTGAGGTTACGGGAGAGCTCGAACTGGAAAGAGGGAGAGTGAGTGGGAGTGCTGAGCTGGCGGGCTGGGGGACAACACGCGGCACCGAAACTGTGACGCGGTCAGTGGGGAGAGCTAAACATTCTTTTGATGACGTCATCAGTCGACGGCGAGGGGGCCGAGCCCACGTGCGCGCTGGATTCAGGCGTCGTGCAGCGTTGGTTGCAAAGGCCATTATTCCTCCTGAGGTTTTGTAGCAACTCTTCTTTCTTTTTTACTGGGCCTGTTTAGTTAATGGTGGAAGTGAGGAAATGAAGAAGTGAGGAAGTGAAGAAGTGAGAAAGCGGTAATAGTTTCCTTTGAAACTTGGAAATTGGTTAGTAAATTTTCGGTGTTTGGATGTTGTTGGAAAGTGTGGTTTAGAAAATGTTATATCTTTTCCGGCATTTGGATGATAATGTGAAAGTGAAAGTGGAAAAGTTGATCACAAAGTTGACCGCAAAATAATACTAAAATAAATATTAATTAAAAAATAAAAATTAGACCGTAATTAGAATGCAAGTGAGATTTACATGAGCAAAAAATTAACTGTTTTGTGCTATAACTTATTATAAATGAGATTTACATGACTACAAAATTAACTGTAGCACTCTGAAAGTAAGGAAATGGTTGTGTAAAAGTGAAAAGAGAAAAGGAAAAGAGCCTTTTTTATTTTCTTTTTCCGGTATTTGGATGAACAACGAAAATGAAAAAAGACACTTCCCACTTACTCACTTCCACCCAATTCCTTGAATCCAAACATGCCACTGTGTAAACTGTTTCTGGTACTTCTTGCCTTTTTTTGGCTCCTTATTTATTTTTTTGGGATTTTCATGTTAGAGAGAGTAATTTTGAAGCAAGTACATGCTATTGGTAATTAATCCAACAAACTATAGCGTGTGGGGCTTTTGCCATTGGATGCTGACACTGTGGCTGTTTGGAGTCAAGGAAGTGAGCGGAAGTAAAGAAACGGAGAAGTGTCATTCCTCACTCTTCTATCTATTCAAATCTTGAAAAAGAAAAATGAGATTTTTTTTTTTTTTCTCTTTTGTTTTTTAACACAATCATTTCTTTATTTTCTGAATGCTACAGTTAATTTTATGGTTATGTAAATCTCATTTGTAATAAGTTGTAGCTCAAAACAGTTAATTTGTGATCATATAAATCTCACTTGCATTTTAATTACAGTCTAATTTTTATTTTAATATTATTTTACGATTAATTTTGTGGTCAATTTTTTCACTTCCACCTTCACAGTATAAAAGACATTATTTTTCAAATCACACTTTTTAACAACCTCCAAACACTAAAAAACTTACTAACTAATTCTTAAGTTCTAAAGAGAACTATTACTACTTCCTCGCTTTCATCACTTCCTCACTTTCACCCATAACCAAACCAGCCCCAAAACTACTACACTTTCTAACTTTAAAGCTGGTCCTTTGTATTTGATGGAAGCAAAAAAAAATGTAGATGCATGGTTGGCAAATTGGCATTTGATTGTGAGTTTGAGTTGCATGGTTGGCAATTGGTTGGGATGTCATGAGAGATTACATGATGTTGTCTGGTTTCTTATAGTTTTGTTTCTTTGATTGCCATTGTTATTAGATAAAAAGAAATCGAATTATACTGCTTTCATAAGTATATTCAATGCAAATACTTTTAATTTCAAATGTCACGCAAACTAAATGCTTCGAACAATACATAAAATTGTTGAATTACGAACATCTGGTCGTTTTGTTTTTCAATTTGAGATTATGCAATATGCACATAAGTATTGAGATCAGCCAATCATGATTGACCTTCATCTCTCCATTTGACTAATTATATTCCTTGTAATCATCCTTTTTATGGAGAAAATTTACTCATTGGAAGGTTATCCTTCTCTAATTATCGTCATAAATTTTTAGGAAGATTGGAAATTCATTGTAAATGTCATAAATTAAACAAACCTAGAGGGGGGGGGGGCCATTTAATATCTGAATGGGTTCCTCATTAATGGGCCCAACTATCTCTTCTGCTTGGTTTTTGCCATTATTTGGGCTCATCCGTCGTGCTAGCCCTATTGCAAAAGGACATGAAAACATTAGGTTCTGGGTCCAGCCTATTGGGCCCCTCTCTATGGATCATTATTTATTAAACTCTTTCGATAAATTCATAAATTGCCAAGTAAAATGTCAATACTTTATTATTTACCTCAACTATTCCTAATTTATTAATTATTACTACGTATATTTCTCACTGGAGGCTGTCTAAAAATCATCAAGGACAAAGTCACAAACGCGGTCTCATTCGAACGCGGGGTCGCACTACAAGTCAAACACGGATCTCAAGACAGATGCAAGAATGGTTTTTAACTCAAACGCGGACTTCATCAAGCAGGAGACGCGAAGGTCGCGTTCAACACTAAACGCGGCAGTCACGTTGATCATTAGAACGCGAGCCTGAGTAGCCTCACTTTCCAACTCAAACAAAGGTCTGAACTTCACGTTTTCAAAGCCAACACGCGAGCCTGAGTAGCGATGTGCTTCAACTTCGACGTGAGCCTGAGTAGCGTCGCGTTTAAACTTCAACACGAGCCTGTGAGCTCCGTGTTTCAACACAGATGCGACCCTGTGAAGCCTGTGAGCTCTGCATCTGACAACAGAGAAAGATCCGCATCCAATGTGAGACTCGCGTTTCTATTGTAACTGACCCCTATAACTGGATTAATTAACACCCACGTAATGTGGGGAGTTAATCCTCATTATGGAGGGATTATAGGGGACAATTCTACCTCTGAAACCCTCTATAAATAGTTATGAAAGCTATTGGGAAGGGGAGAATTTTTCGAAGTTAGGTGAAGTAAATTCAGCAACCTAAAAGTTCAAAACTTTTGAACATTAAAGAAAGAGAGAGAGGAAGAAAATTTCTTTTAAAAAGGAGAACTCCAACACTTGTTGCGTTCACGTAGAGTTATTTCAATCTCTTTGAGAGCATCCTCAAGATGATCTAAGAGAAGATTTTCGTTCGACCGGTCAATAGAGAGCAAGATTCACTCTCCACCACCACACGAAGAACCCAACCTTAAACAAAAGGGAGAACTAGATATTCTTCTCTCTTTTGTAATCAGATTGAATTCATTATAATTTTCATCCATTTAAAGAATTTTACTTCGAATTTTTCTGACCAAAAAAAAAAAGATGGCGACGCCGCTGGGGACTGTTTTATCTACCGATAAGAAAATTGTGGCGCAAACTGACGTCAAATTTCTTGGATCAATGGTCGAATCACTCGTCGTCGAGTTCGACCAAAAGAAATTTAAAGAATTTCTCTCTTCGGGGTCCAAAAGCCCAAAGACAACGCGGCAATATCGCAAAGTCTCTTCGGGAACTCGCTCTCAAGTCTCTTCAGAGACTTCTCCAAAAGTGATATGCGCAATTGCTTACAGCGCAAGCAGCGCCACTTCCAGCGAGATTCTGAAAACCTTCTGTGTAGCCCATATGGCCTGCATCAACATCTCTTAGGAGACCCACAGAGCTAGTGTATTGACTCATGGTCAAAACGATGGTGAAGACCAATCCCCCAATCACCCTCCTCTCCAGACTTTGCAATTTCAGGTTGTTGGGGGTTTCCAATAACCCCCGTGAATCAACCGGAATACTGAATGACGACGAAGACGTCGCGCTTATCGACAACAAGTTAAAGAATTTGCAGTTGCAGTCTGTTATGCAGACAGTGAATGTAAGACTGAGACCCGCATTTCTCTGACACAACGCGGGACCCGCGTTCATCAAAGGCACGTCTCAGCGTCCAAACACGAGCTCCCTGTTTCTCTCTCAGAATGTAAGAATCAACCTTTTGTTGTGCCAAAACACGACCTCTGTATTTCATCACACAGACGTGGGGTCCGCGTTCAGCCTAGCATGCCTGCAAACCATGCTGAACTGGAAAGCTTTCAATCCCTGGGTTCGAGGCTCATTCTTAGATGCCTTTGCAATAGATTTGAGAGACCACTTGACAAGGAAGCGGAGTGTTCATCAAATCACTCCCCAGTGTCACTGGGAGCAGCTCATCGACGGTGCTCTCTGATTGCCACTGTGGCTTTCAAATAATCAAGCTCTCGATTTTTAGCCAGTTATCAACTGCTTGAACTTGAACTCATCTAAGAGGCGATGGTCTCGCAAGAAGTCATTCTCTGAAGATGAATACCCGAAAGTGACTTCGAACATGGTGAGGCCAAGTACCACACCAAGTAAGTCCAAAGGGAAGCGACTGGATGTTTATTCTGAGGAGTCAGATGCTGAATGATCTCCGGTTTTGAAAAATGTGTTGATCGGGCCTGAAGGGATCTACCGACACACTTAGACCCGCACTAGCACAATCGCCTTGGTCGATTACAGCTTGTTGGCAAAGGGGATTGAGATATTCTTCTCTCTTTTGTAATCAGATTGAATTCATTATAACTTTCATCCATTTAAAGAATTTTACTTTGAATTTTTCTGACAAAAAAAAAAAAAGATGGCGACGCCGCTGGGGACTGTTTTATCTACCGACAAGAAAATTGTGGTGCAAACTGACGTCAAATTTCTTGGATCAATGGTCGAATCACTCGTCGTCGAGTTCGACCAAAAGAAATTGAAAGAATTTCTCTCTTCGGGGTCCAAAAGCCCAAAGACAACGCGACAATATCGCAAAGTCTCTTCGGGAACTCGCTCTCAAGTCTCTTCAGAGACTTCTCCAAAAGTGATATGCACAATTGCTTACAACGCAAGCAGCACCACTTCCAGCGAGATTCTGAAAACCTTCTGTGTAGCCCATATGGCTTGCATCAACATCTCTTAGGAGACCCACAGGGCTAGTGTATTGACTCATGGTCAAAACGATGGTGAAGATCAATCCCCCAATCACTCAATGTCGACGAAGACGTCGCGCTTATCGACAACAAGTTAAAGAATTTGCAGTTGCAGTCTGTTCTGCAGACAGTGAATGTAAGATTGAGACCCACATTTCTCTGACACAACGCGGGACCCGCGTTCATCGAAGGCACGTCTCAGCGTCCAAACACGAGATCCCTGTTTCTCTCTCAGAATGTGAGAACCATTTTCAAACTGTTGTTGTGCCAAAACACGACCTCCGTATTTCATCACACAGACGTGAGGTCCGCGTTCAGCCTAGCATGCCTGCAAAACATGCTGAACTGGAAAGCTTTCACCCCCATGGGTTCGAGGCTCATTCTTCAGATGCCTTTGCAATAGATTTGAGGGACCACTTGACAAGGAAGCGGAGTGTTCCACAAATCACTCCCCAGTGTCACTGGGAGCAGCTCATCGACGGTGTTCTCTGATTGCCACTGTGGCTTTCAAATAATCAAGCTCTCGATTTTTAGCCAGTTATCAACTGCTTGAACTTGAACTCATCTAAGAGGCGATGGTCTCGCAAGAAGTCATTCTCTGAAGATGAATACCCGAAAGTGACTTCGAACATGGTGAGGCCAAGTACCACACCAAGTAAGTCCAAAGGGAAGCGACTGGATGTTTATTCTGAGGAGTCAGATGCTGAACGATCTCCGGGCTTGAAAAATGTGTTGATCAGGCCTGAAGGGATCTATCGACACACTTAGACCCGCACTAGCACAATCGCCCTGGTCGATTACAGCTTGTTGACAAAAGGGATTGAGATAAACGACGAGCACTCTGCCATCGTAGAATCTCAGTCTTCAAATTTTAACACGGAGACTACAACCTTTGCATACATGGCCGGTACTCCTGAAGAGGTGGCCAGAAAGTTTGAAAAGTAAGCTCGGGTGCAAAGGGAACAGTATGACATGCTTCAAGCCCAACAGCAGTCTATCGACAATTTGAAAGAGGTGATCACTCTTTTCCTCAAAAGGAAGCCAAAGACTCTTAAGACTAAGGTTTCTTCCAGCAAAGGCAAGGGCACAGAGAAAGAGGGTGAGAATTCTACTTCCTAAAAGATTGAGAGTGAAAACAACTCTGATTTTGAACTCTCAAAGTCTTCATTTGAAGAGGAAAAAGTTTAGAAAATGGGGATAATCACTCCAAAAGAATGAATGAACTTGAGAAACGCCTAGAAGCTATTGCTAATCGAAGCAACCTTCCAGAAACGGGAATAATCCGGCCATATCTAACTGAGTGGGATGCTGCTCCTTATCCTCCCAAGTTCAAGGCACTGACCCTACACACCTTCGACATTAAAGGGTTACCGAACCAGCATATATACTACTTTAAATCTCAAATTGGGATTGTAGTATCAAACGATGCCATCATGGTTCTTTTGTTTATTGGCACCCTCAAGGGGTATCCTTTGAATGGTTCATGAAGCTTTCTGTTGGCTCTATCAAGACATGGGCTAATCTCAAGAAGCTGTTTCTGGCTCATTTCTTTGAAGACGATACAAAAATCTCAGTTCTGACTCTCCTTGCTACGAATCAGAAGAAAGAAGAATCTTTTAAGACATTCATGGAGAGATTCGGAGCATGGCACTCTGTGTCCTAGCGGCATGACCCAGTCTATACTGGTGAAGACGTGCCGCCACAACCTCCAAACCGCCCTCCTCGCTCAGATAGGAGTAGCCGAATGTCGTGCCTGAAAATAACTCGTCTTGCAGGGCGAGCAGGCAGAAGAGATCGTCGCAAGAGTCAAAGCTGAAGAGAAGAAAAGTAAGCCTAGACCTGAGACATCGACAAGACGCACGCCGGAGCAATATTTTCAATTAGAAAAAAAAAGATACTTTGGCGACAGAAACTACTTCATCTGCTAAGCTCCAGCCAACTAGAGGGGGGTAATTCCTCGAATCAAGCACGCACCAACAAGCAGTACTCGTTCAAGGATGAGCAAGTTGTCTCTCTCTCTTCAAATTGCTGCATAAGAGCAACCGGCTCAAGCTTCCAGAGGTTAGGTGTTCTAAAGAGGTGGGGAAGACTGTAACGCCCCGATCCCGCAGGTACGGGGACATTATGGCGACGTACATACGTGAGGTGAAAACACACTCACGCGTACGTTAAGCCTCAGTACAGGACAAAGCCTCCATATAGACAAGTGTTCCAGCAGGAAATAAGTATAAGAATACCTGCAGAAAGAGGTTAGTTATCATAACAGATATGAAAACAGGGACAAATAAGATAATGAAAATAAATCACAAAGATACCTCTGAATGGTCTCGATGATGAGTCTCCTATGTGAATCAATGGACTATCTGACAATACGATAACTCGGATCTCCAACCTGGGCATGCAAACCCAGGGTCGTCAGAAAGCGACCTAGTGAGTGGTAAAATGAAGGAGGCAGTAATATATACAATAGTAATACAAGCACGATACTAATATATAATACATGATGTTGTCTAGTGATACCATATAATAAGTATATCATAAGCAGTAGAAATATATAATCATGTCAGTCTTTTAATACCATCACTACCTAGCCGTTATCATCAGGTCATGGCTATAGTCGTATCCAGTTGATATAATAAATAGTGTTGTCTAGTGGTGATGTGATAGAAATGACCATGTTAGTAGTGACGTGATGGAAATGAACATATAGATGAAGTATGCAATATAATCATCCTACTGTGTTGTGCCTAGACAACATATAAACAATGCAAAACAGACATGTACATGAGTAGTACGTCACCTCAGAAAGTAAAGCATGAAACAGGTAAAGTAACAACGCATACATGTAACATGATAGCGGATAAATGATCAGGAACAGTAACAAGTACAACTAAACAATAGTATACATGTAACAAGCAAGTCATGTTCTTTATACAATAGTAGCAATCAGTACCGCCTGCTATTTTAATCAATCTCTTCCAGTGTCCCATACCACTGGCAGTTCATACTGAAGCCCGCACTCCAGTCGAACCCATCCGGACATGGCCTACGGGTACCATTATCCAAACGAGAGAGTGACCAAATAACAAGTGTTCCCGACGTCACTATTGTTGGCCCAAAGGCCTTCCACTCTAGTTTTGATGATGATTAACTCATGTAGTTATGAGTACTAATAATCTTGTGTTTAAGTTTCAGATATTTGACAAGATATTAGTTGGTGAAAGCTTCCACACATCTTTCACATGTTGATTCTAGAGCCCGCGCGTCAAAGATAATATATTGCACTTGCTCAAATGGATCAAGGAGTTTTGGATCGAGTCGACTTGGAGATTGCGCTCTACAAGAAGACTTAGGTATCCATAGTTTTAGTTTTGTGTTTAGATCTTAATTGTAAAGATTAGTATAGTATGATAAGCTCAAGTTCACAATACACACACGTTTCATGTTTTGAATATTGGTTTTCGGTTTTTTGGTTTAACCAATCTTGGTTTACATGAATAGAGTTTATATCAAAACAAGTTTACTTGGTTTAATGTATATTAGATTTGTTCTATATACATGCATGCTTCAATTGTTTAAACAAACTTAGTTTGATATTCTACTTCATGTGTTTTATGTTTTGGGATTTCTAACAAAACATATTTATGGACTTAATGACAAAAATCATGATATATATATGTTTCTTGTATATTGAATTTCTATTCATACACAACATGCTTCAAAATGTTTAAATATCATATTTTTGTATTTCAGATAGGTTTTGGACAATGTGTATTTTCTATTCAAAATCCGAGTTTTAGAAAATACAAGTTTTGGTTTTTGATAAATATGATAAGATACAAAAATAGTTTTAATTGCTTAATATTTGAGTCAAAACTTTTATCACATGTTTATATATCAATGCAAAATGCTAAAACTATTTTTGGGGATTTTTACAAGTGTTAAAAAGATTTATTGAAATATTTTTACACTGATTTTCTGACCCATTTACAGGCTGACAGGCTGGTCGGTCGACCGAAACGGTCGACCGCACCAAGGGCCGGTCGACCGCTTCGGTCGACCGACGTGCACAGACCTGTGCACGTCTGCAGCCCAATGGGCCGGTCGACCGAAGCGGTCGACCGACAGAGAGCTTTTTGCTCTCTGGTTTTTTCGGTCGACCGGACCGGTCGACCGGCAGCTGTAACGTTCGAAAATTCGAACGTTGGGCGGTCGACCGGGCCGGTCGACCGGCAGGGTAAAACTGGCAATGTTCTGTTAAACGGCTATTTTCTGAAATTGCCTATAAATACCCCATTTGAGAGAGGTTTTCTCTAAGAATTTTTGGGCTAAAATTTTCTATCTCTCAGGTGTTTTTGCTGCAAGAAAAATAGGGTTTTGGATTCAAAGTGAACAATCTTTTTGTGTTTTTGATTAGGGTTTGAAAAACCAAAGAAAAGGGATTTTGGGAAAAGTTTTTGATTGAACTTCTCTATCTTGATTTGATTTATTTCCCAAAGATTTTCTTTGAGTTGCTGGTTTCAAATTCCTTGGTTTTCTCCACACTTGAGCTAAAATCTACTATCTATATCTATAGGACATTTGTGTGGGAAAAGAGATTGTTTGTGGTTGTTGTGTTGACCACCAAGTTGTAACCCAATCTCTACTTGCTTTGTGCTTTGGGTTGTATCCCTCAAGTTGTGAGGTGATCCTTGTATTGGTTGAGAGGTGTTTGTTGTTGGTTTGGGATTTGCCTCAAGGAGGAGGTTGTGATTGTTTGGAGTTGTGCCTCAAGGAAGAGGTTGAGTTTGTAAGGAGAGGAGTAGGGTACTCCTTGTAATTGTGATTGCCCCAAATCCTCGGTGGAGGTTCCCTTTGTGGGAGTCCTTTGTGGACAAGCTAGTGGATTGGAAATCCTTCGTGTGTCGAAGGCGGGGATGTAGAGCTAGGTGCTCGAACCTCGGAACATATCTTGTTGTTTGCGCTTGATCCATTGACTCTCTCTATCTCTCTCTTTACTTTGTGCCTTGTATCTATTTATATTGCTCATTCATATTTGCTTGGCTTGGTTGTGTGCATCACTTGTTGATTGCACTTGAGTGTATTGCATTAAGTTTTTAAATTCCGCATTTAGTTCATAGATTAGCATCATCACCTATTCACCCCCCCTCTAGGTGATTTTCAATTGGTATCAGAGCTAGTGCTCCTAATATTTAGGTTTAACCACCTAGGAGTAAAAGATCTTGGTTTGCTAATCTTCATTTGCATTTCATTTGCACTCATACTAGTTTGCTCTCATGGCTAGCCCTCCTATGTTTGACCATACTAGACTTGACTCTTGGAAAGTTAACATGACTAGATATTTAAAACACTAGGTCATCTAGTTTATCAAGCCATCACCATAGAAGCCCTCCCAAATACTAGTAAGCATAAGAAGGCCAATGCGCTTGCACTTCAAACACTTAGAGCATCTTTTGATAATGATCACTTACTTGTTTTTGATAGTTTTGATTCGGCTTTTGCAGTTTGGAGCGTCTTGACATCTTCGGAGCTTCCAAGGATCATTAGCAATATGAGGAGATCTAGGAGAGACGTATCCGAAGAGCCTTGCTTTATGGCATATGGGAATGACTCTCATGAGGTACATTCGGATTCCCCTCTTAATGATAGCTCTAGCTCTTATTGCCATGGTTGTTTTGAAGTTCAAAATTTGAATGTTGAACTTGCTTCTAAACTTGAAAATTTTATGAAAAAACATGAGATTTTGAAAAAGAAACATTTTGATTTAAAAGAAGAATTAAAGGATTTATGTTCAACTTTTGAATCGGTTTTGCAAGAGAAGGAAGAGATTACTAGTGAACGTGACTCACTACAATCTCAACTAGAACTTGCACTTAAAGAGATTGAAGATTTGAAAAACAAAAATGATTTTGATGATGTTGTAGAACACAATGAGGTTTTGTCTTCTAGATTGGATCTTGTTTTCAAAGAAAACCTCACTTTGAAAAATAAAATTGATTCAATTACAAAAGAATTAGATTTGGTTTTGATTAAAAATAAATCTTTACAAAATGAGATTGATATTCATGTTTGTCATGCTAGTGTAGCTTCTTGTTCTAGCACACCTATTGCATGCTCCACTTTATCTTCTAGCATTGAAAATGATATAATTAACTTGAAGAAAAGTGTTGATTGTTTGGGCTCTACTTTGAGCCATTGTGCCATAAATCACTCACGTTTGGAAACCTTGGTTCGAAAGAAACAAGTTCCAACATTGCATGCACACCCATCTATGCATACACATGCTTCTCATGATCACCATCATCATATGTATGCTCACGTGTACACATGTACACATTGTGGTCGAAAAGGCCATCTTGCTAGATTTTGCTATGATAGATTACATATTGAAAATTTAGCAACTAATCTTGTTTGGGTTAGGAAAGATACTAACCCCCGTGGACCCACAAGAAAATGGGTACCAAGATCCACCTCTTTAATGTTTGGTGTAGGTGGAGGCTCTCGCATCACGTGAGAGTGTTGGTGCCTTGAGGTGGATGCGTTCTAAGCTTGAATGAGAACCTATTGGATGCTTCACACTCAAGGAGAATAGGTGGAGAGGACCACCATGTTTTGGAGAACTAGAGATGCACCTTCATTGGTTTTGGTATCATTCTCTAACTCCCATTTTTCACTTACATGCTTTTTGTGTTCATTTTTATATAGCATTTTATGTTTTGTAGTTCATTATGCTCATGCTATGTTAATTAGAATAGAGATATACATGTTTAGTTATTTGAGCACCAATGTTTCATATGGATCTATATTTAGTGTTCTCACCTTGTTTAAACTAACATGTATGCTCTAGATCTAATGCACATGCATATGCATAATGATCATATGATTTTCAGATTCCATGATTTGTGTTTTAATGATTCATGTCTTGTTTTGAATGATAATTATCATGAATATTAGAACATGTGGATTTGTACTATGATCATATGGATGCTTGTGATATATCTTGTGTGCATTTCATCAGTACACACTATTCATTCTTTGTTCGATCAATTCTCATACAACAAGGTTGCATTGCGCACCTCTAACCCATTCAAGGGGAATTGGGAGGAAGGAGTTCAGAACCTTCACGGGGTATACGGTTCTTAGTCTTGTTTTGAGAGATCGTTGCATCATACATCCATCTTAATTTTAAAAGGTCATTAATACTTCGTACTTTTGATTATTATGATCATGTTGATTTTTGACCCGTTTTATGCTTCATGTTTTGACTACTTGCTTAAATGATAGTTTTCATTAAGACTAGAATCTATATTTGTACAACTAATGAGCTACAAATAGACCTTTATATATGTTTGTGCTTGAACGCTCATTTGTATTCATTTGATGTACTAGTATAGTCTAGTTTTGATGATCCATACATTTGACTTGTATTTCCTACTTTGATTTTGGTTGACTTCATGTATATGTCTATCTTGTCCAAATTATTGATTATACATATACATCCTTGTGCCACGTGCCTTCATGCATATACTTTTGTGGACTCTTCATGTTTGGGATATGTATGTATACTTTAGTTTGTACATGACATACATATGCCTTGAAGTTCAAGTCGTTTTGATGATTTTCATGTTTTTAAGTAATTTCAATTAATAATGAAAATTTGGTTTATCATGTATTAATATTTTAAAGGAATTTCATTTGAGCTTGAATGCAAATTTTCATGATTATGTTTTTCACATTACACTTGTTCACTCAATTTATTATGTTTCTCATGATTATGTTTTCATGAGTATGATATGTGCCATATGGATTTTAAGTGTTTGGTGATTATGTGATTTTCATGTTTCATGAAAAATCTTTGTGTTTTATCTTGAAGGATTTCGTACTAGTTGATTCATATAACTAGTTGTGATTTTCTTCATGAGGTAGAGATTTTCAAACATACTATATTGTTCAAATCTATTTTTGAAAACCCCTACCATCAATGGGCGGTTGGATGGGAGATCATGCTCATGTAAGCTTTATAGTGAAAATCATTTTAAAACTTGACCATGAAATGGGTGGTAGTGAATATGAGTCATACACTTGATCTTATTGTTGTTTCAATTGGTATCATTGAATTCTTTCAATTTGGTATCAATCTTGACATCTCTTTGTATACTCATATATGTTTGTATACTTACACTTCATATAGTATCAATTTCAATTGGTAGCTATTCTTTACATACATATATAGATGATTTATTTGTGCTTATTATATCTCTATATCCTAAAGCACAAATTTTGGTTATGTTGAGCTTGAGTTTTTCATTTGGTATCCATATACAAGCTTTATCATAATTTTTAGATTGCTAAGCTTGAATTTTTCAATGTATATCATGTTTCAATTGATTTAATTTTCAATTGGTATCTTATTTTCAAGCCTATGCATATTTTCTTTGGTATTTCATAAAGGGGGAGAAAACTCGTATTTTAGATTTCAATTGGTATTTTATATTTCAATTGGTATCGGTTTTGTATTCCACTCCCTAACTTTATGTTGAAAAATGATTAAAGAATTAATGTTGATTTCTTTTATTGGTATCATTTGCTTATAAAGTAATATATCTTCGATTGGTATCAAGATGCATTTATTTACAATTGGTATCAAGATGCATTTGTTTACACAAAAATTGGTATCATGTGTTTTAATCTTTCAATATGTTTACTTTCAATTGGTAGCAAGCTTACTTTACATTTCTACCTTTTGATAATGATGATTTGTTTTAATGCCTTGTTTAGTATTGTCATATCGCTATTTTACTTTTCAATCGGTATCACTCCTTTTTGGTTCATTGTGTCTAACAAAAAGGGGGAGAAAATTTATTATGGTCGTTTTTGCCCCTTTGTTGATGATTGACAAAAAGGGGGAGAGAATTTTCGAGTTTAATATGCATGTTTTTATGTTTTGTTTTTAGTTTAATTTAGTTGATATCAAAGAGCTTTGTTTTGTTTTTAAATTGGTATCAAGAGTTTTAGTTCTTTACATATTCATTTGGTGTCAAGAGCTATTTGTTTCATTTGTTGTTTCATTTGGTGTCAAGAACTATTCGTTTTATTTGTAAAAGCATGACTATTCATTGAATATGTTTATTGTTTATCCCTATGCATGAGTTAAGGGGGAGCTTCTTTGAAGCTTTACTTTAATCCATGCATATATAACTCCATGAGTTTTGTCATCATCAAAAAGGGGGAGATTGTTGGCCCAAAGGCCTTCCACTCTAGTTTTGATGATGATTAACTCATGTAGTTATGAGTACTAATAATCTTGTGTTTAAGTTTCAGATATTTGACAAGATATTAGTTGGTGAAAGCTTCCACACATCTTTCACATGTTGATTCTAGAGCCCGCGCGTCAAAGATAATATATTGCACTTGCTCAAATGGATCAAGGAGTTTTGGATCGAGTCGACTTGGAGATTGCGCTCTACAAGAAGACTTAGGTATCCATAGTTTTAGTTTTGTGTTTAGATCTTAATTGTAAAGATTAGTATAGTATGATAAGCTCAAGTTCACAATACACACACGTTTCATGTTTTGAATATTGGTTTTCGGTTTTTTGGTTTAACCAATCTTGGTTTACATGAATAGAGTTTATATCAAAACAAGTTTACTTGGTTTAATGTATATTAGATTTGTTCTATATACATGCATGCTTCAATTGTTTAAACAAACTTAGTTTGATATTCTACTTCATGTGTTTTATGTTTTGGGATTTCTAACAAAACATATTTATGGACTTAATGACAAAAATCATTATATATATATGTTTCTTGTATATTGAATTTCTATTCATACACAACATGCTTCAAAATGTTTAAATATCATATTTTTGTATTTCAGATAGGTTTTGGACAATGTGTATTTTCTATTCAAAATCCGAGTTTTAGAAAATACAAGTTTTGGTTTTTGATAAATATGATAAGATACAAAAATAGTTTTAATTGCTTGATATTTGAGTCAAAACTTTTATCACATGTTTATATATCAATGCAAAATGCTAAAACTATTTTTGGGGATTTTTACAAGTGTTAAAAAGATTTATTGAAATATTTTTACACTGATTTTCTGACCCATTTACAGGCTGACAGGCTGGTCGGTCGACCGAAACGGTCAACCGCACCAAGGGCCGGTCGACCGCTTCGGTCGACCGACGTGCACAGACCTGTGCACGTCTGCAGCCCAATGGGCCGGTCGACCGAAGCGGTCGACCGACAGAGAGCTTTTTGCTCTCTGGTTTTTTCGGTCGACCGGACCGGTCGACCGGCAGCTGTAACGTTCGAAAATTCGAACGTTGGGCGGTCGACCGGGCCGGTCGACCGGCAGGGTAAAACTGGCAATGTTCTGTTAAACGGCTATTTTCTGAAATTGCCTATAAATACCCCATTTGAGAGAGGTTTTCTCTAAGATTTTTGGGCTAAAATTTTCTATCTCTCAGGTGTTTTTGCTGCAAGAAAAATAGGGTTTTGGATTCAAAGTGAACAATCTTTTTGTGTTTTTGATTAGGGTTTGAAAAACCAAGAAAAGGATTTTGGGAAAAGTTTTTGATTGAACTTCTCTATCTTGATTTGATTTATTTCCAAAGATTTTCTTTGAGTTGCTGGTTTCAAATTCCTTGGTTTTCTCCACACTTGAGCTAAAATCTACTATCTATATCTATAGGACATTTGTGTGGGAAAAGAGATTGTTTGTGGTTGTTGTGTTGACCACCAAGTTGTAACCCAATCTCTACTTGCTTTGTGCTTTGGGTTGTATCCCTCAAGTTGTGAGGTGATCCTTGTATTGGTTGAGAGGTGTTTGTTGTTGGTTTGGGATTTGCCTCAAGGAGGAGGTTGTGATTGTTTGGAGTTGTGCCTCAAGGAAGAGGTTGAGTTTGTAAGGAGAGGAGTAGGGTACTCCTTGTAATTGTGATTGCCCCAAATCCTCGGTGGAGGTTCCCTTTGTGGGAGTCCTTTGTGGACAAGCTAGTGGATTGGAAATCCTTCGTGTGTCGAAGGCGGGGATGTAGAGCTAGGTGCTCGAACCTCGGAACATATCTTGTTGTTTGCGCTTGATCCATTGACTCTCTCTATCTCTCTCTTTACTTTGTGCCTTGTATCTATTTATATTGCTCATTCATATTTGCTTGGCTTGGTTGTGTGCATCACTTGTTGATTGCACTTGAGTGTATTGCATTAAGTTTTTAAATTCCGCATTTAGTTCATAGATTAGCATCATCACCTATTCACCCCCCCCCCTCTAGGTGATTTTCAATTGGTATCAGAGCAAGTGCTCCTAATATTTAGGTTTAACCACCTAGGAGTAAAGATCTTGGTTTGCTAATCTTCATTTGCATTTCATTTGCACTCATACTAGTTTGCTCTCATGGCTAGCCCTCCTATGTTTGACCATACTAGACTTGACTCTTGGAAAGTTAACATGACTAGATATTTAAAAACACTAGGTCATCTAGTTTATCAAGCCATCACCATAGAAGCCCTCCCAAATACTAGTAAGCATAAGAAGGCCAATGCGCTTGCACTTCAAACACTTAGAGCATCTTTTGATAATGATCACTTACTTGTTTTTGATAGTTTTGATTCGGCTTTTGCAGTTTGGAGCGTCTTGACATCTTCGGAGCTTCCAAGGATCATTAGCAATATGAGGAGATCTAGGAGAGACGTATCCGAAGAGCCTTGCTTTATGGCATATGGGAATGACTCTCATGAGGTACATTCGGATTCCCCTCTTAATGATAGCTCTAGCTCTTATTGCCATGGTTGTTTTGAAGTTCAAAATTTGAATGTTGAACTTGCTTCTAAACTTGAAAATTTTATGGAAAAACATGAGATTTTGAAAAAGAAACATTTTGATTTAAAAGAAGAATTAAAGGATTTATGTTCAACTTTTGAATCGGTTTTGCAAGAGAAGGAAGAGATTACTAGTGAACGTGACTCACTACAATCTCAACTAGAACTTGCACTTAAAGAGATTGAAGATTTGAAAAACAAAATGATTTTGATGATGTTGTAGAACACAATGAGGTTTTGTCTTCTAGATTGGATCTTGTTTTCAAAGAAAACCTCACTTTGAAAAATAAAATTGATTCAATTACAAAAGAATTAGATTTGGTTTTGATTAAAAATAAATCTTTACAAAATGAGATTGATATTCATGTTTGTCATGCTAGTGTAGCTTCTTATTCTAGCACACCTATTGCATGCTCCACTTTATCTTCTAGCATTGAAAATGATATAATTAACTTGAAGAAAAGTGTTGATTGTTTGGGCTCCACTTTGAGCCATTGTGCCATAAATCACTCACGTTTGGAAACCTTGGTTCGAAAGAAACAAGTTCCAACATTGCATGCACACCCATCTATGCATACACATGCTTCTCATGATCACCATCATCATATGTATGCTCACGTGTACACATGTACACATTGTGGTCGAAAAGGCCATCTTGCTAGATTTTGCTATGATAGATTACATATTGAAAATTTAGCAACTAATCTTGTTTGGGTTAGGAAAGATACTAACCCCCGTGGACCCACAAGAAAATGGGTACCAAGATCCACCTCTTTAATGTTTGGTGTAGGTGGAGGCTCTCGCATCACGTGAGAGTGTTGGTGCCTTGAGGTGGATGCGTTCTAAGCTTGAATGAGAACCTATTGGATGCTTCACACTCAAGGAGAATAGGTGGAGAGGACCACCATGTTTTGGAGAACTAGAGATGCACCTTCATTGGTTTTGGTATCATTCTCTAACTCCCATTTTTCACTTACATGCTTTTTGTGTTCATTTTTATATAGCATTTTATGTTTTGTAGTTCATTATGCTCATGCTATGTTAATTAGAATAGAGATATACATGTTTAGTTATTTGAGCACCCATGTTTCATATGGATCTATATTTAGTGTTCTCACCTTGTTTAAACTAACATGTATGCTCTAGATCTAATGCACATGCATATGCATAATGATCATATGATTTTCATGATTCCATGATTTGTGTTTTAATGATTCATGTCTTGTTTTGAATGATATTATCATGAATATTAGAACATGTGGATTTGTACTATGATCATATGGATGCTTGTGATATATCTTGTGTGCATTTCATCATTACACACTATTCATTCTTTGTTCGATCAATTCTCATACAACAAGGTTGCATTGCGCACCTCTAACCCATTCAAGGGAATTGGGAGGAAGGAGTTCAGAACCCTTCACGGGGTATACGGCTCTTAGTCTTGTTTTGAGAGATCGTTGCATCATACATCCATCTTAATTTTAAAAGGTCATTAATACTTCGTACTTTTGATTATTATGATCATGTTGATTTTTGACCCGTTTTATGCTTCATGTTTTGACTACTTGCTTAAATGATAGTTTTCATTAAGACTAGAATCTATATTTGTACAACTAATGAGCTACAAATAGACCTTTATATATGTTTGTGCTTGAACGCTCATTTGTATTCATTTGATGTACTAGTATAGTCTAGTTTTGATGATCCATACATTTGACTTGTATTTCCTACTTTGATTTTGGTTGACTTCATGTATATGTCTATCTTGTCCAAATTATTGATTATACATATACATCCTTGAGCCACGTGCCTTCATGCATATACTTTGTGGACTCTTCATGTTTGGGATATGTATGTATACTTTAGTTTGTACATGACATACATATGCCTTGAAGTTCAAGTCGTTTTGATGATTTTCATGTTTTTAAGTAATTTCAATTAATAATGAAAATTTGGTTTATCATGTGTTAATATTTTAAAGGAATTTCATTTGAGCTTGAATGCAAATTTTCATGATTATGTTTTTTACATTACACTTGTTCACTCAATTTATTATGTTTCTCATGATTATGTTTTCATGAGTATGATATGTGCCATATGGATTTTAAGTGTTTGGTGATTATGTGATTTTCATGTTTCATGAAAAATCTTTGTGTTTTATCTTGAAGGATTTCGTACTAGTTGATTCATATAACTAGTTGTGATTTTCTTCATGAGGTAGAGATTTTCAAACATACTATATTGTTCAAATCTATTTTTGAAAACCCCTACCATCAATGGGCGGTTGGATGGGAGATCATGCTCATGTAAGCTTTATAGTGAAAATCATTTTAAAACTTGACCATGAAATGGGTGGTAGTGAATATGAGTCATACACTTGATCTTATTGTTGTTTCAATTGGTATCATTGAATTCTTTCAATTTGGTATCAATCTTGACATCTCTTTGTATACTCATATATGTTTGTATACTTACACTTCATATAGTATCAATTTCAATTGGTAGCTATTCTTTACATACATATATAGATGATTTATTTGTGCTTATTATATCTCTATATCCTAAAGCACAATTTTGGTTATGTTGAGCTTGAGTTTTTCATTTGGTATCCATATACAAGCTTTATCATAATTTTTAGATTGCTAAGCTTGAATTTTTCAATGTATATCATGTTTCAATTGATTTAATTTTCAATTGGTATCTTATTTCAAGCCTATGCATATTTTCTTTTGGTATTTCATAAAGGGGGAGAAAACTCGTATTTTAGATTTCAATTGTATTTTATATTTCAATTGGTATCGGTTTTGTATTCCACTCCCTAACTTTATGTTGAAAAATGATTAAAGAATTAATGTTGATTTCTTTTATTGGTATCATTTGCTTATAAAGTAATATATCTTCGATTGGTATCAAGATGCATTTATTTACAATTGGTATCAAGATGCATTTGTTTACACAAAAATTGGTATCATGTGTTTTAATCTTTCAATATGTTTACTTTCATTGGTAGCAAGCTTACTTTACATTTCTACCTTTTGATAATGATGATTTTTTTAATGCCTTGTTTAGTATTGTCATATCGCTATTTTACTTTTCAATCGGTATCACTCCTTTTTGGTTCATTGTGTCTAACAAAAAGGGGAGAAATTTATTATGGTCGTTTTTGCCCCTTTGTTGATGATTGACAAAAAGGGGGAGAGAATTTTCGAGTTTAATATGCATGTTTTTATGTTTTGTTTTTAGTTTAATTTAGTTGATATCAAAGAGCTTTGTTTTGTTTTTAATTGGTATCAAGAGTTTTAGTTCTTTACATATTCATTTGGTGTCAAGAGCTATTTGTTTCATTTGTTGTTTCATTTGGTGTCAAGAACTATTCGTTTTATTTGTAAAAGCATGACTATTCATTGAATATGTTTATTGTTTATCCCTATGCATGAGTTAAGGGGAGCTTCTTTGAAGCTTTACTTTAATCCATGCATATATAACTCCATGAGTTTTGTCATCATCAAAAAGGGGGAGATTGTTGGCCCAAAGGCCTTCCACTCTAGTTTTGATGATGATTAACTCATGTAGTTATGAGTACTAATAATCTTGTGTTTAAGTTTCAGATATTTGACAAGATATTAGTTGGTGAAAGCTTCCACACATCTTTCACATGTTGATTCTAGAGCCCGCGCATCAAAGATAATATATTGCACTTGCTCAAATGGATCAAGGAGTTTTGGATCGAGTCGACTTGGAGATTGCGCTCTACAAGAAGACTTAGGTATCCATAGTTTTAGTTTTGTGTTTAGATCTTAATTGTAAAGATTAGTATAGTATGATAAGCTCAAGTTCATAATACACCACGTTTCATGTTTTGAATATTGGTTTTCGGTTTTTTGGTTTAACCAATCTTGGTTTACATGAATAGAGTTTATATCAACAAGTTTACTTGGTTTAATGTATATTAGATTTGTTCTATATACATGCATGCTTCAATTGTTTAAACAAACTTAGTTTGATATTCTACTTCATGTGTTTTATGTTTTGGGATTTCTAACAAAACATATTTATGGACTTAATGACAAAAATCATGATATATATATGTTTCTTGTATATTGAATTTCTATTCATATACAACATGCTTCAAAATGTTTAAATATCATATTTTTGTATTTCAGATAGGTTTTGGACAATGTGTATTTTCTATTCAAAATCCGAGTTTTAGAAAATACAAGTTTTGGTTTTTGATAAATATGATAAGATACAAAATAGTTTTTAATTGCTTGATATTTGAGTCAAAACTTTTATCACATGTTTATATATCAATGCAAAATGCTAAAACTATTTTTGGGGATTTTTACAAGTGTTAAAAAGATTTATTGAAATATTTTTACACTGATTTTCTGACCCATTTACAGGCTGACAGCTGGTCGGTCGACCGAAACGGTCGACCGCACCAAGGGCCGGTCGACCGCTTCGGTCGACCGACGTGCACAGACCTGTGCACGTCTGCAGCCCAATGGGCCGGTCGACCGAAGCGGTCGACCGACAGAGAGCTTTTTGCTCTCTGGTTTTTTCGGTCGACCGGACCGGTTCGACCGGCAGCTGTAACGTTCGAAAATTCGAACGTTGGGCGGTCGACCGGGCCGGTCGACCGGCAGGGTAAAACTGGCAATGTTCTGTTAAACGGCTATTTTCTGAAATTGCCTATAAATACCCCATTTGAGAGAGGTTTCTCTAAGAATTTTTGGGCTAAAATTTTCTATCTCTCAGGTGTTTTGCTGCAAGAAAAATAGGGTTTTGGATTCAAAGTGAACAATCTTTTTGTGTTTTTGATTAGGGTTTGAAAAACCAAAGAAAAGGGATTTTGGGAAAAGTTTTTGATTGAACTTCTCTATCTTGATTTGATTTATTTCCCAAAGATTTTCTTTGAGTTGCTGGTTTCAAATTCCTTGGTTTTCTCCACACTTGAGCTAAAATCTACTATCTATATCTATAGGACATTTGTGTGGGAAAAGAGATTGTTTTTGTGGTTGTTGTGTTGACCACCAAGTTGTAACCCAATCTCTACTTGCTTTGTGCTTTGGGTTGTATCCCTCAAGTTGTGAGGTGATCCTTGTATTGGTTGAGAGGTGTTTGTTGTTGGTTTGGGATTTGCCTCAAGGAGGAGGTTGTGATTGTTTGGAGTTGTGCCTCAAGGAAGAGGTTGAGTTTGTAAGGAGAGGAGTAGGGTACTCCTTGTAATTGTGATTGCCCCAATCCTCGGTGAGGTTCCCTTTGTGGAGTCCTTTGTGGACAAGCTAGTGGATTGGAAATCCTTCGTGTGTCGAAGGCGGGATGTAGAGCTAGGTGCTCGAACCTCGAACATATCTTGTTGTTTGCGCTTGATCCATTGACTCTCTCTATCTCTCTCTTTACTTTGTGCCTTGTATCTATTTATATTGCTCATTCATATTTGCTTGGCTT